>AFRD01000100.1:0-85857 GCA_000222875.2 Periglandula ipomoeae IasaF13
ACCTTTGCTTGAATCCAAGCCAGGGAACTGTTCTCAGCGGCCTGCATCAACCACCTCGTCAACTCGCTCGAACCACCTTCACGACGCATCCGGCTCACCGGATTCCTCCAACCCCCCCAACCCGCCGCATCCTACTCGACGACCAGAAAACGCTCCTCATGCTCGCCGTGCAACATCCTCCCAGGATGGGTTCTTCACAGCCTGAATCCGACCCTTCACACCTGTTTGGTTGTAAGTTGGGTCCGCTTCGCACATTTGTCGGATGTCATTGTGATGCTAACCTATGCGCCTCCGATTTCCAGACTCGTTTGACGCAACGCAAGACAACCTCTTCGATGGCGCCCCCGAGCCCGCACCAGGAGCGCCGCTCCTCACTGAGACTGACAGCAAGTTCCTCAGCTCGTTCTTCGAGGATATGACATCAAACCAATACAATATGCCATCATTTGGCGAAGGCCTCAACTTCAGCGATGCCTGGCTGGACCTTCCGCCTCAGTTCATGGGCTCCTCCACATCCTTTGGGCCACAAGAAAACTCATTGCCCGCCGACTTTGGATTCTCTAACGACCAACACAATGACCTGTCACGGTTATTGTCGACTGGTTCCAACATGATGCCGCCGCCCCCTCCTCCACCACAATCACAACCACAATCCTTCCACCACCACCATCAGCAACAGCAGCATTCAGATGATGTGCTCAACGCAGCTGCCACCCTACTACAAAACGGTCCTCGTGCCGGTTCCATTTCATCAAAGGGCAGCAATGGCAACACCAGCAACGGTGAAAACAATAGCCGCCGTCCGGGTGGATATCCAGTCGGCCACCTGAGGCACCAACCCATGGAGGAGTTCAAGGAGGGAGAATCGGCGAAGCAGCCAAGTCATAGAAGTCGACCACACATTCACACGGTGGATGTGGGTATCCAAGGAGAAAACGCCCGTCTCGAAGCCTGCCGTGGGCGACTTCCAGTGGGGTTCAGACGCAAGTTTTACCGATATCCAGGGGTATGTACCAGAGCCTTGCAAGGAGTCCGTCGAGTCTATGCATCAACACCAGATGAAGTATCTCGGATGCTTGGAAGTCAACCAGAGCGCGGCTAACTCCCGCCCCGGCAGTCCTGCGAATGGACGAGCCACCAGCAGCAATGGTGATGGATCTGTCTATATCAAACGAGAGGAAGACCCCAATGCTCCTCCAAGAAAGAGACGGAAGAGCAAGAATGTCCGGAGCACCACTGGAGAGGAAGAGGACGATGACGATGACGATGCCACATCAACAAAGTCTGGCCGAAAGCGAAAGACAAAGTCCGAGAGGTCGGCTAGTGGATCGGAACCCCCATCAGACACAACCGCCACTGGCCGGCGCCGCAAATCTGGCGTAGCAGCGAAACCGCCCAGGGAGAACTTGTCCGAGGAACAGAAGCGTGAAAACCACATCCGTAGCGAGCAAAAGCGACGGACCTTGATCAAGGAGAGATTCGACGACCTAGGCGAGCTTGTTCCGGGTTTGAAGGGCGGCGGCTTCAGCAAGAGCACAACCCTCTCCATGGCCGCCGAGTGGCTAGAGGAGCTTCTCAAAGGCAACAAAGCTTTGGCTGTGCAAGTCGGCGCTCTGGAGCAGCGATGAGCACGACTTGTACGCCTGGTTTGGTTTCGAAGGCCGGTTTTCTACTTTTTTTCCAATTTCTATATCAGGGTGATACCACGGCGTTGTTTATTTCCAGGCCCGTCGATCGGGTCTGATGCTGAGTGGGGTTATTTGCAGGGACGCATGTACAAGTTATCCCTCATGTGCAAAAAGCAATCTACGAAACGTACATATCACATAATTTACGACGTTACATGTCTAGGCTGAGCTTGTACGAGTTGGCACGTTTGGATTCTCGGTTACCGCGGTTGACAAAAGACTGTATAGCATAGGTCGAGGAACTAAACAAATGAAAATTATCAACCTCCCATTTAGTTTTTGTCTCTGATAGTGACGATGTTCAAAGGTAATGACTGACCACGCGAGGAGTACACTGTTGAAGTAGACCCTTCAGCTCGTAGCTTGGTGAAGGATCTCGACGGGGATTGCATTCCTTGAATCAGGCCAGGCCGGATAATTATCTAGTGCTGTTCCCTCCATGACAGGGTAATTTACCCCTTTGGGAAGGCGGTCATGTAAGCGCTGCCTGCTGCCTGCGAGACACGAATCCTGTGAGAGTGAAATTATAAAGGCTCTGTCACCCCTCCTTTGCCATTGTCACTCGCACTTTCGCTGCTTCCACTCCAACACAACGTATTCTGATCACCACACTGTCAAAAGCTCACCAACTTACCAACAACGGCACCATGAATCCCAACCAAGAAGGCTTTGAACGTCGCATGTCCGTCGTCAGAGACATTGTTCAAGGCTTCGGCCTAGAGGTTTGTGGTGGGCCAAGCGGCAGCACATTTTGTGTCTCAAGAAGTTGATTTCCGTGTGACATGTTCCCTGACAACGATTTCGTGAAGAACGCCGGACCAAAATGTGCTACGGTCGCGGGAACCCATTGTGCTGATGTTTTGTCTTCTTCAAGGGCTTTTCGATTACTCCAGTGGAGTACATCGACGAATGCCCCTTTCCGTATAATAACTTCATCTACAAGGTCGCACTCTCTTTACCCGCCATGGCGGAGTCCTTCACGAGAGCGGTGCGTGTGCGTCAGCCCTGCACTGTATTGCCTCCTTCGGAAGGGGTTTCTGCCGTCATTGTACGGTTGAGTAATCCGAGGGCTCAGGGGCTGAACAACACGAATCGTGTTGAGAACGAGGTGGCAGCAATGTCCCTCGCGCGCGAAGCCGTAGCGCAGCTGGGACCGGATTATGATGGCCTCGTGCCGGACGTCTATGCCTGGAAAGCGGCCGCGGGACTTGATCCGGCTTCTGGTCATGAAGACGGGTTCGGATGAACCGTGATGCAGTTCATGGAGGGGCAGCCGCTGGATGGACTCTACAAGGACTTTGACATGGCCGACAAGGTCAGGGTCATTGGTGAGGTGGCCAAGATCTTTGCGGCGCTACAGAGGGCCAAACTTCCTGAAGGCGTCGACCGCCATGGTGGCCTGACAATTGCTGACGATGGAGCAATCGTCTCCGGACAGGCTACTCTGCAGGAGTTGCCGGGCGGGCCTTGGATCGAGTATGAGAGGCTGTGGGAGAACAAGATTCGCGGCCAGCTCAAGGATGCGGACAAGAGTAGCGTTGTCTGTGGATGGAGGAGTGATGGTGTTCGAGAGCGCATCGAGAAGTTTGTAAAAGACAAGCTGCGCCAGGTCATTCGCGATGGAGGTGTTGACACATCTCACTTGGCCCTAATTCACACCGACTTTAGTAAGTCATCATCACCTTTGCTCTTGCTGTCCTGTCTCATGTTGACTGTCAAACGCAGCAATGAACAATATGCTCTACGATGTAGGGACGGGCCGTATCTCCGCGCTCCTCGACTTTGACTGGGCAGGCGTCACACACCCTGCCCACGAATTCTTCACCTCGTTGCATGATGTCGGAGGAACACTAACTCAGCCACTCGAGAAGCTCAGCAGGGCCGTGATGACGGGGGACTTCGGTCTGCATGACGATCAGGATGTAGACAAGGAGGCGTGGGAGGTGGCCAAGTTGTGGGACAGTGCTCTCCAGAGCCACGGAGGTCTTCGGCCCTGCGATGTTCAAGGGATTGAGACACTCGAGCGCCTGCGACAGTTTGCCGATGCCGTATGTCCCTTCCATCTCGGGCATCCAGTCATGTTGAAGCGAAGAACGGCTGAGCAGAACGCAGCTGCAAGAAAGGCGACGGAAGACAAGATTATCAAGATGCTTGAGAAATGGTTTGTATAATTGCTCAGACACGGTGTCTACACACTCTGGTCTGCAGGTAGCATGCTATCTTGATTAACACTAAACCACGTCCCTCCACCACTTTGGTCATTCCTTTGCCAGGAAAAAACGTCCTTGGTCCGTCGGTGCTCATCATAAAGCCAAGCCTTTCAGAGCTCGAAGTGACCATGTCTTGCGATTCAGTTCGTAGCGCTTTTGCGCTGTTACACAGTGATGATATCTCGGTAGAGCAAATCTACCTCGTCGGGGGCGCCTTGCGCCGCAATACAAGTAGTAATGCCATCCACTCTATGCCAAGAGCAGGAATCCCAAAAGGCCTATCCTCGCCGTGAGGCAAATCGGATGGCACAAAAATAACAAGTAATGTTTTTAAAAAAACAAACAATGGGTATAATCGCTTGCAAACCAAAATAACCTGACAATGACGTGGCCACTTTAACTCTGTAGTCTCCTCTTCTTCACCGTGCTCTCTTCAACCCTTAATAGGTTCTCCACCGCATCAACACGCGCCGTCAACATCGACAGCTGTCTCATCGCACCGGTCGGCAGCGTCTTTGTGATGTGGTCGACGATGTCACGGTACAGCTGCTTCGTGGTGAAAGTGCTCTGCCAGTGATTCACCACGCGCAGCTGCAAAGCTAGTTCGTCTGTCGCGCTGGAGCTCTCCAATGCCGTATTTTGCAATCTTGCGTCAAAGGACGCCATGCTGGCCTTAAAGAGCACCATCTGCGCGTCGTGGCGTTTGGACAGGTCGTCTAGTCGCGCAATCAATGTGTGGACGTATTGTTTGAATTGGATGGCATCGTTGCGCAGAGTGTGGATCTGACTGTTTATGGTGTGAACTTGATCGTTCAGGCTCTGCACTTGGTTGCTCGATTCTTCCGCCTTGGTAGATGATTTCTCCCGTTCGCGCCTCTCGTTGTCGATGAAGGAACCTACCTCTTTGGCCATTTTTGAGAGGTTCTCTTGCATCATGCTTTTGGTGTCTTTTGTGAGAGTTACGGATAGCTTCGCAAGCTTGGCATCCAGTTGGTCGGCGCTGACCACATCCTTTGGGGTTGGCGGTGATTGTGATTGTGGTTGTGGTTGCTGTGCCGGTCGCTTAGAATGCTGGGAGGAAATCTCATTCAAAGAGCCCTTCAATGTTTTGACTGTCTCAGACAATGTTGCACTTTGCTTGGATTGCTTCTGTATCGATTCTGTGCATTTGCTGATCTGGTCTTGTAGGTGTCGAATGGACGGCGGGTTCGCAGTGCCTGCCTCGTGGCCGAGGCTGGATTTGATTTCACCGAGAGAGGCGGCAAGATGGTGCAAACGTTGCCCAGTCTTGCTGCCAGCTTTCGGGGATGGTTTCTGCTGTCCGCCTGTGGTTTGAGGGTCCGCAGACGATACAACTCCATCAAACTGTTCCAAGGCTGTGGTGACGTCACCCTTTGTGGCGGTATTCACCGACAGCCAATTTAGCTTCTGAAAGACTTCCTTCAAGTTGACGGCGGCTTGAGCCACCTCCTTTTCAGTCTTGTCAATCTTGTCAGTGGCCGCGGAACGCGTTTCTTGTGTTTCCCGAGCGAGGTTGTCCTGCCTCTCGCTCAAGCCGTTGAACTTTTGCTCCATCTCGTCAAGCCTCTTCTCCAGCCTGTCATTCCGCTGCTTCTCAGCTTCCAACTTCTTCTTCAACCCCTCCGTCTCTTCTTGCATGAGTGCCTGGGTGGAAACGCCTAGCCTGTCCGTGGCATGTTTGATACGTTCATTGATGCCTGCATCGAGAGTCGCGCTAAAACTTTGCAGTCTCGCATCGAGGTCCTCCTTCCGGATGCCAGAGGGTGCTGCTGCCGCCGGGGGGGTCTGATTTCGGTGTGCGTACTTCTCCATGATGCTCGCAATGCTTGCCATGACCTTGTCGTCAGCCATGCTCATGCGATCTGTACAATTCTTCCTCGCCTTCTGGCATTGCTCAATCTGTAGCCTGAGTATGTCTGAGTAGGCCGCCGTCTCTGGGTTCCCGGGCGGGCACCATTCTCGATCAGCACACAGCTTCCTCTCCTTTTTCCTCTCCTGCTCGCACTGCACCAGCCACCACATCTTGTCACAAAGGGTGTCAATCAAGGCTTTGACCTCTGGCTCCCGGTGAATGGGGCTGCCGACAGGAGCCTCTTGAGGCACTGCTGTTGGTGATGAGGATGAAGGTGTGGAATCTTGACATTGTGGTTAGTTAGTTTTTTTACATAGACGCCACAACAAGAGATCTTACTCGAGTTTTTGGGAGCCTCGTAGCTCCGGGAGGAATTCATCGTGTTAGGCAGCTGTGGCGGGCTACGTGCGACGATTATTGTCCGGTCGTCTTCAAAACGAGTATGATCACGATGGCTGCTGCGGTAACTTAGGGAGCGTCTGTCCGCGTCGAAACGTCGATCATGCTGATCTGAAATTCTTCTAGAGATTCGTCTTGAATCATGGTGACCGTCGTGGTCAAGCGACCGACGCCGGTCCTGCATCATGGTTCGAGCAGTTGGCCAAGTCCGTCACGTGCCGTCCGACAGCTGCCAGGCTTGATGCAATCGACCGACAACGAATCCGACCAAAGTTTGATTGTTTACCAGTGATGTGCAAACCAAAACAACAAGCTCTATCGCAACAGAAAACGTCCCGCTATGACTGGGTCGGCCAAAGGCTTCTTCGTTTATGCAGGCGTCTTGCGTCGAATGACAGTCCACCACCAAAAGAATAAAAACATAAAAGCAAAATGAGCACTCTCGAAAAGAAAAAGTCAAAAAGAAAAGCCTATAAAGCAAGCTCCAGTTCAAAATTTAAGCCGTCTCTCCCCTTGCAACATAGGTCAACCCCGCAGCCTGTACCCAAAAAGGAGATGCAAACGAGATGCTGGTAGTAGCTGCCTGGTTCGTGCGACCGCCAGACGCGTCGGATAGCAAACCAGCCCGTCCTCAAGTGAGGAACGGTCTGGCCTCGGTTTCAACGCGAAAGGAGGTCTTTTTCTCGACGTGAAACAGCTCACTTTGCACGGCAAGCTCATCTGTGAAGACCGCGATGTGACAAGGTGATGCAGGCGGTCGGGAGTTGAGACCTTGTGGGTGGAGCCGTTGGTCAGCGGAAAGGAGATTGTACTGGCTCCGATGTGTTCTGTCTTGGTGGACCGCGCTTGCGCTTACACGACTGGCCAGCAGCGCTGCAGCAAGCGCATCCGCCAACAGAAGCAAGGCAATTTTGCAAGGGTGAAGCAAGCTCGAGGCTGGAGACCTGCACCCAAACACTCTCACGACTCTCTTCGACTTTGCATTTCCCATCGCATCGCCAAGGCACACACACAGCAACCATGGCCGCAGTAAGTGCCCAGGGTCATTGCGCCATGTCTCGTCGCATCAATGAAAGCTAATTGTCTTATTCCGCAGCCGTTAATGACCGTGTCCGAAACGAAGGACCTCCGTGGTCTCAACCTCATCGCTGCTCATTCTCACATTCGCGGCCTCGGTGTCGATGCCACGAGCCTCGAACCCCGCGCCGCGTCGCAGGGTCTGGTTGGTCAAGAGAAGGCTCGAAAGGCCGCTACGGTGATTTTACAGATGATCAAAGATGGCAAGATTGCTGGTCGCGCAGTCTTGATTGCTGGGCCCCCAAGGTAAGCTTTACTTATGAGGAGAACTGCAACGAGGGCGCTTTTACTTACGTTTTATTCGTCATGCAGCACCGGAAAGACAGCCATTGCCATGGGCATGGCGCAATCCCTCGGCCCCGACGTTCCCTTTACGTCGCTCGCTTCGTCCGAAATATTTTCTCTGGAAATGTCAAAGACGGAGGCTCTGACCCAAGCCTTCCGCAAGTCGATCGGTGTTCGCATCAAGCAGGAGAGCGAGATCATGGAGGGAGAAGTTGTTGAGATTCAAATTGACCGCAGCGTCACAGGCAGCACAAAGCAGGGCAAGCTCACGATTAAGACGACGGATATGGAGGCGGTGTACGACATGGGCAGCAAGATGATTGATGCCATGACCAAGGAGCGCGTCATGGCCGGCGACATCATCTCCATCGACAAGTCCTCGGGCAAGATTACAAAGCTGGGCCGCTCCTACGCGCGTTCACGCGACTACGATGCCATGGGCGCTGACACCAAGTTCCTCCAGTGTCCCGATGGTGAGCTGCAGAAGCGCAAGGAGGTTGTGCACACCGTCACCCTCCACGAGATCGACGTCATCAACTCGAGGACGCAGGGCTTCCTGGCTCTCTTCTCTGGCGATACGGGCGAGATTCGAAGCGAGATCCGCGATCAGATCAACACCAAGGTTGGGGAGTGGAAGGAGGAGGGCAAGGCCGAGATTGTCCCCGGTGTTCTTTTCATTGACGAGGTCCACATGCTCGATATTGAATGCTTCTCATACATCAATCGCGCCTTGGAGGACGACTTGGCCCCCGTCGTCATAATGGCCAGCAACCGTGGCATCTCCCGCATCCGCGGCACAGATTACCGCAGCCCACATGGTCTGCCCATTGACTTCCTCGACCGCGTCGTCATTATTAACACACATCCTTACGCTGCCGAGGAGATTAAGCAAATCCTGTCTATCCGCGCCCAGGAGGAGGAGATTGACGTGTCCCCTGATGCGCTGGCCTTGCTCACCAAGATTGGCCAGGAAGCTGGCCTCCGCTACGCCAGCAACTTGATCAGCACCTCGCAGCTCGTCTCTGTCAAGCGACGAGCCAAGCAGGTTGCCGTCGAAGACGTTCAGCGCAGTTTCCAGCTCTTCTATGATCCCAACCGAAGCATCAAATTTGTGTCCGAGTCGGAGAAGCGGCTCATCGGCAACGACGGTGTGGTGGATTTGTCAGTGGCGAACGGAACGGCCCCGGCTGCGGAGAAGATGGATTTGAGTTGATTCGACGAAACAGAGGCTTTGATTTCCAGTTATTGACAGTTGGGTGGCATTCTTGGGGTAAAAAAATTGATGCTACAGGGGACGACTACTTGGACCTTGTGGGTTGATCCTTATTCATTGTGTTGTACGATTTGGCGTAGAAGGTCTAGATAAGCTTTTAGATCGAGTCGTAAATTATGCTTGATTGATTGATATCCGAAGAACGCTAGTTCCAGTACGGAAGGCTCAACGTTTAGCACTGGTTGTCATTTGACTTGGGACAGCTGCAGGAGTGGCGGGGATCTTCAACGCGCGCCCCGTTCAAATATCTAAACGGCATTTGCATGCCCAATCACCCCAGTATACAGTTGGATTGCATGAAGGGCAGAAGTGGCGCAGGACAGGCCAGATGTGTGAACGTGAGCTGCTCGCCCACCACCGAGCTGTGCGTTTCAGGATTATGCTGGGAAACGCTTGGTAAGGTTCACTTGCCACTCTTCCGTGTTCATGGCTCGCCCTGCCTTTGAGGCATGCACGACGGCGTGTTCCTATTGAACCTAAACAGAATGGTGCGATTGATGAAAAATATGGGCGAGTGCGAGACCTGGTAACGGAGTAGTCTCCTTTGTCCCAGAGTCATCTGTGGATCTCGTGAACATGTGTACGGAACAACAGGGTAATCAGAGCAACTCCCATCTTGGTTTGTTTTGGCGCCAGTTCGGCCCGCTCCACATCAATCAACGTGGAGGCTCCGTTCAATACAGCCAGGACATGTTCTTGATACACTTGGTGAATTGAAAAGGTGCGCAATGGGAGACTCACATGAAGTTCAGTGAGCTTTGTCATGACTCAGCGAGAGCTGAAGGCTGCACATGTGGCAAGAACAAACGAATGGACACAGATTTGGAAAGCGCAACTCTCGCGCAACGAGAAGCAACAACGCATCAACGCCAACCTGGGGGCAGCTAATGACTGGATGCACTTTCAACTCCACCACGCGCACATCGCCAGAGTCTTGAAGCCCGTCCCGCCCTCTTCATCAGTCATCAGTCATCATACACGCCTTATTTGGCACCCGTCACGCAGCCCAAAGACGAGACTGCCCGTTCTGATTCGCTAGATGCAAACCGCTGGACGTCGCACAGCGAGAACTTACACCGTGGAGCAGACCCCGTCGGCGAGCAGAAGCGTGTGCCCATTTTGAGCTTCTGGATCACCAGCCACACATGACTTCAGTTGTGTTCTCCAGCAAACACCCGAACAGGCACGGCCATTCGACGTCGTGCCTGCCCGCCCGCATTTCCTTGTTCCCCGGTATTACATTGGCAGCCAATTTTTTCCCCTTCTCAAGCAAAGGCGGGAAGTGTGTGAGACCGCGCCCAAAGGCTCCGCAGTATCTCACCCGACCTGCCTTCGTTCTTTTTTGTTTTTTCGACTTATGGTTTTCCTTCCATCACCCAACATAGTGGCACCCTGGGGCCCGCAATCTGCCGCGAGGAGTTGCAACACTTCCCCATTGTTGGCCTCTGAGGAGAGAACAAGCCTTAGCCGGGCTTGGCTTGTCTCCAGCAGCCGACACGTTCACTCGTTTCAAATTCCCTGATTCAGAAGGCGTTGGAATCGCCGCCCGCGTCCCTCCCCATCAGCCAGTCCGTTTGGAGTGAGCTTTGGGTGAGCAAGAGTCCAGTGTGGGACGAGTGACAATCCACCTCGACGCCGGCTTCGACACCAAACCTGCCCCATCCTTTCCTTCCCTGGGGCCCCTACCTAGATCCAACGACATACCTCCATTTCGTCGCTCCGTTCGAGTACGTACCCTTCATCATCACCAAACCGATCGACACGCTTTGCGCCCCCCCGCTGCCCACGATTAACGCTCGCGTCGACAGCGGAAGCAGCTCACCTTACGTGTAACGACGTAGCTGCTGCTTCTGCTGTGACTTTGTTTGTTGCCCGTCGTCGTTGCCGCGTCCTGTCTCGCGGTATGGTCACGCCCTGCGAACAATGGAAGCTGCGGCGAAGACTGTTGAGGTGCTCTCCAAGCGCATTCTACCCGAGAAACCACATCATTTGTCATTTTCGCCCACTTGGCGACATCGACCACACCCTGAAGAAGACGAGGCTGGCGAGTTCCGCGGCGCGAAACGGCGCTTCGAGGAATGGCATAACACCCGCCTGCAGTACCTATCTTTTTTGTCCGAGGCCGACCGTGGCACATTGCTCACTAGGTCTTATTACGATATGCGCGAAGAGCCTTCCAAACCCGTTCCTCGCGAGGTCAGCGCGCTTTCCAAGGGCGCCAGCGTGGGAGAGAAGAAGAAGCTATCATTGAGCGACTACAAAAACAAGAAGACGGGCATCGTTGCCTCTGCATCACCGCCCGAATCTGCCATTGCGAAGAAGAAAGAGAGCGAACGCGCAGCGCCGGCTGGCGGTTCGGCGACATCCACGCCGGCGACATCACATGCGGACGGCGGCAAGCCGTATCAGGAGCCCAGACGGTCGGAGGGCCCGACGAGGACACGAGACTTGGATTCATCAACAGCCAGCGCGAAACCAAAGCCCAATCGCGACAGTGTCACTTCAGAGTCCAGGTGCGCATTGAGTTCCACATCTTTTCAAATCATGGTCCAGCAGCTAACGTGCTTTCTCCCTCTAGACTCCCGCCAAAACCAGCATCATTACCCCCACGGCCGTCGTCACCCGCTGGCAAGCGACGCATGCCAGATGCAGACGATGATCGGCCGCAGAAGCGATCGCGGCCCGACGAACGACGACTAACAGATGACCGTTCGCAACGTGACCGCGACGACGCCATCCGTCGCAAAGACAAGACCCAGTCAGCATCACGAGATCGCGACAGTCGCGATGCAGCAGCCCCTCCCCCATCAAAGGAGGAACGAGGATTCTCATCAACGCTGACGAACGGACGATCTCTTTTGAAAGGTGCAGTGAATCCAGGTCGTCATACCCCGCCAGCTGGACGACCCCGTGGCGACTCAGTCAACGGCGTTCGGCCCAGCGCGACTGCCAACAATAGCACTCGAGGCACGCCGACAAAGGCAGACGCGGCGGGGTCCAAGTCCTTTGTACCACCACTCCTGTCTCCATTGCATTTGGGTTTTGAGGGTCGGGAGAAGGAGAAGCGCTCACGAACCGAGGACGATGATGCAAACGCGAAGAGGGATAGAGACAAAAAACGACGCGACGATGCGGACGACGGCAGCGTCTTGTCCAAGTCGAAGAAGACGGACACAGCAGCACCGATCACCAAGAAGCCACGAGTGGTCATCCCGCCACTACTGTCGCCGACATTACCACCAGCCGTGAAAGCCGAACTGCAACGGAGGAAGAAGTCAGCATCAGATTCTTCAGACGAGCGGTATCGGGACGGCAGAGACGGACGAGACGCGCTAGGCATTAAGAAACGACCAGCAACGGACGAAGACGCGGAGGACGAGGTCAGGCTTGTTCCTGCTCCTGTCAACAAGCTGGGTCACCGTAGGAGGTTGATTGTTGTGCTCAATGTGCCAAAGAGCCTGCGCTCGCCGTTTGCACGAATCGTCGGACACGCACCAGCGCATAGGAAGGATTCGCATAGCCAATCGGAACGGGAGCATGATCGAAAACCTCGCGCGGGCAGCGACGATACGATACAGCAACCTGCACGAAAGAGACCAATGGGCTCCAGCGAGAACCTATCGGCGGCAGATGCAACAGCCATGAAGCGGCCGCGGTCATCAGACGTATCGGGCTATCCCAAGCTGGGCACACCCTCGACGCCCTCAAAAAAGACGACGGCCATGTCGCGCGTGAGCTCGACGAATTCGGTAGCGCAAACACCCACAGAATTGGCCAACTCGACACCGTCGGCGTCTGCATCGGTTGATCGTCGACCCAACGGCAGCGAACCACCAGCAGGCAAAGGAGAGAAGCCAGAAGCCAGGGCGGTCAGGGAAAAGGAAGAGAAGCTCAAGGCTGTGGGCAAGAAGCTCAAGCACGATGCTGATCTAATTATGAAGAGATACCGCGGCGACAGCTCACTAAGCATGAGAGACAAGCCTGGCGAACCCAAGGTCAAGCTGGGTTACGTGCTGAGCCTGGAGAGCATCATTGCCTTCATGATGGGATTCCACGCGCAAAACGTATACCGGGGCATGTACAACAAGATTGGCGACCCGACAGGATGGAACAGCATGTTTCCACTAATGGACTTTTTGCAAAGCGAGATGCGGCGGGCCGACGTTAGCAACTACCAGCCATTGTATGCCATGCTGCTTCTACTGTACAGTGTATCCCTGGACGAGATCGTCAAGTGCTACGTCCATCACGATAACCCAGCACCGCACATTACCATTGAGAATCTCGCCAAGCAGGAACGCAAGAAATACAGAATGTGGCTGCAGGTCCACGAGGCCAACGCCGCGGTGCAGAATCCCAGACTGCGCGTTGATGTGCAGCCGTGGTCGACTCTCGACGACATCACCGAGGCCTCCCTGCACACGTTGCGTCTATGGTGTGCCGAGGAACGGATTGACTGGACGCAGGAGCAGACGCTCAAGGAAAATTGGCCCGTGAAGCCGAGTAACAGGAGGTAGCACTACGGATCTAGCTGCAGCGCGATGTAGCTGCAGTTTCCAAAACTATGAACGACGGTTGGCACACGTATGATGAAGTGGACGGTCACCTCGGCATTCCATCTTCCACAATTGGCAGTGGCAAGACACCACTGACACGGTCAAGGAGCAAAGGGGGAATGCATCCATGGCGTTTGAGATGATTGATTTTACTATTGCTTTCCACCCCTTGCCGTCGCTATGTCTCCAATGCAGGCATGCAGCCCGCCACCCACTTTATTGCCCTGAGCTTATGTATCATGATATCCCCTGCATTTCCTGATTTCACAAACTGGGCGAGAATGCCCCTGTCAAATAGTAGCTCGATGTTTTTAGTGTACAATGCTAGCTGGGGATGCACATTTCGTTTGGGACGGCGGGATGGAGTATATGGTTGAATAGCTTGCTGTATACCATGGAACTAATAAATCATGATGACCACGTTGGCTTCGGACGAATGTTACGGCGAGGTGAACAAATGGCAATCGGCTGTCGCATGAAGCGGCTGACATCAATCATACAAGCAACATCACTAGAGGTCAGGCATGGGTCATGGATGAGCAACAATCGAATCTATTATTGTCGAGCAGCTATGTACTCCAGCAGTCACAGTACCCATCCTCGGACTTTTTGTGTCATTGTCATTTACCAATGTTTTGTAGTCTCCCGTCCTGCGTGCTGTTTTTCATCTGATCATATCATTTGATATTTTTTTTATTTATTCATATTATGACGTCAGTCTGCCCTGACATATGTTCTCCTCACTTCAGCAACGTTTATTTGCCAGCGTCAACCTTGGCAATGTAGGCAAGGAGGTCGAGGACACGGCGGGAGTAGCCCCACTCGTTGTCGTACCAGGAGACAAGCTTGACAAAGTTCTTGTTCAAGGAGATACCGGCCTTGGCATCGAAGATGGAGGAGTTGGTGTTGCCGTTCATGTCGCTGGAGACGACATCGTCCTCGGTATAGGCGAGAATGCCCTTGAGCTCGCCGTTGGCGGCCTCCTTGATGGCATCCTTGATCTCGTCGTAGGAAGCACCCTTCTCAATACGGGCAGTCAAGTCGACAACGGAGACGTTGGCGGTGGGAACACGCATGGACATGCCGGTGAGCTTGCCGTTGAGGTCGGGGATGACCTTGCCGACAGCCTTGGCGGCACCGGTGCTGCTGGGGATGATGTTCTGGGCAGCACCACGGCCACCTCGCCAGTCCTTGCCGGAGGGACCGTCGACGGTCTTCTGGGTGGCAGTGTAGGAGTGGACGGTGGTCATGAGACCCTCGACAATGGTGAACTTGTCGTGGATGACCTTGGCCAGGGGAGCCAAGCAGTTGGTGGTGCAAGAGGCGTTGGAGATGACATCGGCCTTGCCGTCGTAGGTCTTCTCGTTGACTCCCATCACGTACATGGGGGCATCGGCAGAGGGAGCAGAGATGACGACCTTCTTGGCGCCACCAGTCAAGTGAGCCTTGGCCTTGTCGGTGGTGGTGAAGACACCAGTGGACTCGACAATGTACTCGGCGCCAGAGTCCTTCCAGGGAATGGCGGCAGGGTCGCGCTCAGAGTGGAACTTGACCTTCTTGCCGTTGACAGTCAAGCCATCGGCCTCCTTGATCTCGCCCTTGAAGACGCCGTGGGAGGAGTCATACTTGAGCATGTAGGCCTGGGAGTGACGTTAGCATTGCGGATGACACAGTGAGCAAATGGTTGACGCAATTGAGC
This sequence comes from Periglandula ipomoeae IasaF13, assembly GCA_000222875.2. Lineage (NCBI taxonomy): Eukaryota > Fungi > Ascomycota > Sordariomycetes > Hypocreales > Clavicipitaceae > Periglandula > Periglandula ipomoeae. The sequence goes on from AFRD01000100.1 coordinate 15,061, forward strand.
CCCGCCAGATTGATGAGTTGCGGCTCGAAAGCACCAATTCACCGCAAGCTGTGGACAACGCAGCCGAACAAGGTGTTTATTTTTCTTGGCCAGCTAGATGCACCAATACTGCCGCGGGGCAGCAGTGGGAGCATCACTGCGACAAGGATGTTGCAAGCTGCTGCACCATATGCACGCTGCAAAGGAGGGGCAACGCGGGCAGCCAACATGCAAGAGGAAGAAAAACTCACAGCATATTCGGGGTCGATGAAAGGGTCGTTGACGGCAACGACCTCGATCTCGGGGTGCTCGACGGCGTTGCGGAAGACGATACGGCCAATGCGACCGAAGCCGTTGATGCCAACCTTGACAGTCATTTTGTATAGTGGGAAGGTTCTGGCGGCAGAGCTCCGACGTTAGCACAAGCAAGCTATGTAGGCGGGGAGGGCAGGCAGGTTACAGGCAAAGCTTGGAGCTTGGGCTATGTAGACCGTCCATTGTCATTGAACATACCGGAATAAGTGTCTTGTGGGAAGAATCGTGGATAGTTCACTAAGGAAGTATGAGAAGAAAAAAAAAAAGAGAGAAGAAGGTGTTGGGAGGGGAGGGGAGGGAAGGAAGGTGGTAGAAAAGTAGTCCAGTCTGGTGCTGCTTCCCGGGGAACGAAAGCCAAGCTGGTGCCACCACGTCTGCCCAGTACGGCTGCTGCACCTGCGTCCGTCTGTCTGCGTTGCGTCTGCACCTCCGGGCTCAGCAAATGTCATTACCACATCATTACATTGGTCAGTATCACCTTTCATTGATCCAACCTAGACTCCATCTTAATGGCTACTCTGCCTATATCCGGGGCTTTGCGGTCCGTCATCAGACGCTGGTCAATCTCATGAGATCCGAACACGCCGGCCAATTCATCTCGACACTCTCGACACTATTACAGGGCGTGATACATCCGACGACGCAGATGCACTTCTCACAATGCGGTAATCGGACTGGGAAATAGATGAGACATGATTTGCTTTATTGCTATATTTGTCACCGCCCCGTGATTCGTTGTTTCTGTGCCTTGAGTGCCTTGAGAGTCAGACAAAGCTCCTCCAAACAAGACAGAGCTAGCTGCAAGCAAAACCCATGCCTATCACGGATTATCCATCATCGACCGCACCACAAGGGTCCACGCTCGATCCGCCAGCGCGAGAAGTCGCCCAGTGAAAATAGCTCTCAACAGTCTGGGTCCGAGTTGCTGAAGATGACGAGAGGCGCTAACAAGCTCTACTGCCCATTTGCTCATCCCACCACCACTCCACCCAGCCCGATGTGCCTTTTTACGGATCCGGCGGGGACGTCACAGCCTTCCCAGCACTTTTCTACACTCACCATTTTCGCTCGCACGCTGGCCCACGTTCTGAGTTGGCGGGACAAGGAGGCCAAAGAAAAATCAACTTGGACGGTACCCGCTGGACCCGGTTCTCGCCGCCCTGCCGCCAAGTACCGCCGCAGTAGAACCTGCGCTCGCCTTATCAGACCATAGATAATGAGGACGGTTTTCGGCCCTTTGCCGTGCTTGTAATAGCAATGATAAATCACTCAGCTGTCTGGCTCCGGTCGCGGTGAGCCCACTGCTGAGTCAACTAAACGCACAAGAGCAGAGAAGAACCAAGAAAAAAAAAATCGCTCGACACCCTGTCTCCGGCCAGCTCTCTGGCGTGTGGGCAACTTTCACGATGGCCTCAAATCTAATCCTGGGGTACCAGTTGTGATCGCGTGGATGCGGCTCGGATGCATAGCGGGAATCGATCATCTTCCCGGAGCTTCACGGCTGCAAGGTGCCCCAGAGCCGCCCACAGCCGCGTTCGGCCGGGGTCAAACTCGGGAACACCAGGAACCAGTTCTCGTGCTCCCGAAGCTCGTGCAAAAGCTCCTCGGAAGCTCGAGCTCCTCTTTTATCCACTGGCATCTGCGCATGCCGGGTCCGATCCTTTGGTGTTCATGTGCTGGGGCTGTGTTTGACACTGCAGTGTTTGGCGTCAATTTGAAGCCGGCCCAGAGTTGAGATCCTATGCGAATGTCGCGTTTGTTGTCCACTCGTCGTCGCCGTCGCCTACATGCCGGAATTCGACTCCTTGACCAAAATAGCCCGCGTCTTGCCACGCTTTCATTGAAGCAGCATCAAAGGGACCCTGCTTTGCGGCGCCATCGCGACCATCCGTCCATCGAAACTCCCACATCTTGGCTGGCTCGTTTGACTCGGTCTCTTGGCGATGCGACTCGGGTTCGACCCAATCCTCTCCGGTTTCGCGGCGGTACGCTCGCATCAAGAGCTCGCGATCTTGCTCGTAGATCTCCTCGTAGTCCCGACTGAGCAGCTTGTCAGCCGCATCTGTGATGGCTGTGATGGACTCTTTGATGCGGGTCTGCTCGGGGTCCTCCTCAGCTTCCTTGTCCACTTCCATGTCCTCTGCGGCGCCTTTGTTCATCTTTTTGAGCTTCCACTTGGGAATCTTTTTTGTCTTGGTCTGGTTTTTGTCCAGCCGTGCCAATGCTTCGAGCGGCGTCTCTGAAGGCTCTAGTTGTAAGATGAGGGTATTGAGCAGGTCGGACACGAGAACGTCATCCTCCTCCAGGCGCTGCTTCCGTGCTTCTGCCGCGCGCTTCTCGTGCGCCTCGGCCGCCTTCTTCATGTCCTTTTTGCTCAACCCGTCCAGCCAGTTGTCGTGGACGGCGTCGGGATCTCCAGCTTTGCGGACGTAGTTGCCAGACTGGTCAAACTGGCCCTCTTCCATCTCGGCTTGCAAGTTGAACGCTTCGACCTTGGGTGCGTTTCGTTTCAACCCGCCTGCGCCGACCTCTTCATCCAAGCCTTCTTCTTCGGCAGCAAGCTGTGCGTCAGCTTCGTCTTCGTCGCTTTCCTCTTCGTCAAGCCGTATATGGCCACCGCTTTTACTGCTGTGGACCTGACCCATGATTTGTGTAGCATCAAGAAATCGAACATCCTTCTTTTTCTTTCCTGATTTGTCAAAGTTGGCATCCTCCGCCTCGTCCTCGTCTTTGGGCGGACCAGCATCTCCCCCCATGGCGAACATGTCGTCGTCATCGTCATCTTCTGCTCCAGGAGCACCAGCCACAGGAGCAGCAGCGGACCCCGCGGCATCGTAGTTGTCCAGCTGTGCGTTGATATCAACTTTGCCCTTTTTGCGACTCGCTGCCTTAGCGTTGAAAGTTTCGTTGTCCGAGTCGCTGTCGTAGCCGTCCAAGTTGACTGCACCCCGTTTGGTTGCGTTTCGTCCACCGATGACGTCCGCATCTAAGATGGCATCGTCTTCTCGGGAGTCTGGCGCCAGGATAGACGGGTTGCGGACATCAAATTGAGCACGGGTGTTGTCAGTGTTGGCCTCGTTGTGGTGAGTTCGGGCAAAATTTTCGCCATCCCGGCTTGGCCGTGCCGCAGAATGGCGCGACGACATGGCGGGCAGTGAATATCGCGATGCGCAAGCAGCGGTGTATGTAGAAACACAAGTTTGACAATTTGAGGCTGCGAGTGTCGGTTGTACATGAAGAAAGTTGCTGGAGCTCCAGAGCTTGGACGAATCAGGTGTGGAGTCCTGCAGCCTGTGGCTCAAGAAGCAAGAGCTTCTGTGTCACTGCCAATCTGCGTCATTAGCAAGCTGCCTTCCGTCCACCCCACATCTGTCCTGACGCAGGAACTCACTTCAAACATCTTTTTTCCATGACCACAACCAACAAAGCTCTCATATCGCATTCTCTTGAGAAACTCTGCGAAACATAGTCTGAACCCCACACACTCAGGGGCCGCAGCGCACCCTCACAGCAGCCATGGTAGATCACGCTTCTCTCGTCCGCATGAACCGCATTCACTGACAAGTTCCAGTTCCAACCAGGATTTGGAGGCGGCTTCGACCCGTCCAACCCCGAACACCTCTACAATATGGCTCGCGGCCGACGGCCGATCGTCCAGCGGTTCGACGAATACTACCGATGCTATCCCGTAGTCATGGCCCCAGGTTCTGAGCGGCCTGAGCTAAACTATGGCTCCAAAATCATCCTGCCGCCGTCAGCACTGGACAAGGTGTCCAAGCTACATGTACAGTGGCCGCTTCTGATGGAAATGATTAATGGAGAAAAAGGCAGACATTCGCACGCAGGTGTTCTGGAGTTTATTGCTGAGGAGGGCAGAGCTTACATTCCGCAATGGGTAAGAAGGCCCTCTCCCGTCAACGAAACCCTTCTAACTTTTCCTCTGTAGATGATGGAAACCCTGGGCATGGATGTTGGCGATATGATCCAAATCAGAACGACGTCGCTCGAATTGGCAAAGATGGTCAAGCTGCAGCCCCAGTCCGTCAACTTTCTGGAGATTAGCGACCCCAAAGCTGTCTTGGAACGAGCATTTCGAAACTTTGCCACCCTCACCAAGGGTGACGTATTCAATTTTGAGTACAACGATGAGATATACGAAGTGGCGGTATTGGACGTGAAGCCCGAGACGGAGAAGATGGGCGTCAGCATGATTGAGACCGATGTGTCCGTCGAGTTTGCGCCGCCGGTAGGCTACGTAGAGCCGGAGAAGAAGAGTGGCACGAATACTCCCGGAAGCACAAGAAGCGGTGTTCCGGCGGGGGGCGTCGTCCACGGGCAAGACACCATGGCCCAGGCCATTGGTTTCAGCTCCATCGCACCATCGGTCACGAGCACGCCTACGAATTTCCTGGGTGAGGGCCAGCGTCTGGTCAAGAAAGGCAGCAAGAACTCAACCCCGAAGCCCGCCACACCAGTACCCGTAGAGCCGACAGCCATCAAGAGCCGTACGGGAGCACCAGCGCCGCTTCGTCTGGCACCAAACAAGCTCTTTTTTGGGTACGAGTACAAACCTGTCAAGACGAAGGAGGAGAAGGAGCAGGAGGAGCAGCAGGCCGAGAAACCACACTTTGCCGGGCAGGGCCAAAGTTTGCGAGGAACGGTCAAGCGAAAGGGCGAGGCGGATGAGAAGTCAAAGGCACCCGAGAAGAAGGGCCCCAGCGAAGGCCACAGACTGGACGGACGTCCTCCGAGGTAGTTTGCGTTGGGTTGGGTCTGGCGTTTCGGTGTAATATGGCATGGCATGACGGTATCCGATAGTGCATTTACTGAAAAGAGATTCTCATGATGTATTAAGCGTCTGCTTTCTATGGCGTACATCCGCCGCTGATATCATTCTCTCCGTTGGAACCACTCCCACCAAAGCACATGTTCTCGTCGTAACGCAACTTGTCGCTGATCAAAAGAGCTCATTCAGCCTGTAAAGCAGTTAGCAACCATTCCATTTGATGATAAAAGAAATCACCTTGGTCTTTTGCTTCTTCGCCGTAACCCCCTCGTCCTTGACGGCCTTTCTCTTTCCGGCCGCAGGCACCGTCTCAGACAACTTACCCGCCTCGAGACCATGACGGTTTCTGAAACCTCGGAGGATCGACTTGGTGAAGTGCTGGCTGTGGAGAGTTAGTCGAGTTTGAAAACGGAGGTGGTTACATACGAGATGGCATCTTTGGTGAAGGTGTGGCCGAGCTGGCACATGATGGCGTGGATTTCGGGCCATTTGTAGCTGCTGGTGGAGCTGCCGGTGATGATGATGGCCATGCAGAGGTCTAGCTCTGCTGCTGTTTCCCATTTCTTGGAGACGGGCATTTTGGGCGTGAAGTGGGATGAGCAAGAAGTGCCGGTGAGTGGGTGATTGTGCTCAAGAGCAAAAGGTGTGACTGAATAGAGGAGATGATGCAATGAAATGTGACTGTGATGTCCTGAAAGTGAGTTTAATTGCACTAGGGAGGGCGGAGTGAACTGGATGAACTTTTTGAAGATTGTAGCAGTTTGATAGGATTGCCCCAAAGTTGCTAGGTAGAGCAGAAGGTTAAGCAGTGTAATGTGGGTGAATTAAAAGAAAGTTTGGAGGGCTGGCTATGCGGCAGTTGTGAAGAGGCGAGAGTTGGGGGGGTGGGTGAAAGAAGTGAGTAGCTTGTGAATTGGTCACGGCTGGTTACGTTGACTAACACACGGGGTTTTCAACAAAATATGGCGGGCTTTCGTGGCAGTGGAGAAAAAAGAGAGCGAAATCGTTGCAAGAATAAGGGGAGGTTTCATCTCACGCTGTCAAAGCTGGGTCTGTTGTGGTTTAATACCTGGAGCTGAGCTTCTATTGAGCTTGGTACTCATGAGACTATAATATGACCACGTCAAGACACGTAGTTAGAGTAGTAAATATCTCAATCTATACTTTACGGCTGAAAATGTATTATTCTATATTATAATACTTAAAAGTATACTATTTTATATTATAATACGTACAAGGATACTATTTTATACATTGATACACTTTGTAGTATTGCTATTTGCAATCGTCCTAGCACGCTATACGTATCAAGCCAAGTACTTTGGACCACTAAACGGCTTGGTTTTGAGGCTCACTTTCGTCATTGGCTACAGTATGATTGCAGAGAAGCAGGGAATGCAGCTGACGCTACCCTTGAGTCTGGCCATTTACGGGATGTCAAGGTACTCCGTTTTGTTTGAATAAAGCTCTGCCTATTTCAGTAAACTATGATGTGCCAAATCAAGCATGGTATCTCAAAAGTTTCAATTCCCGTTCCGACCGTTCCGTAGCGTATCTAGCTCATGTCTTCATCTGCGTCGTTGAAAATTCCATCCTTTCACCTCTAACCATTCGTGCGCCGGATCTGGTGTATGTTAACAAGCATGAACTCTCAATACAACATGATGCGCATTGCGTATACGAACCCATCCGTTAGAAATACTCATGCTTCGGTTTCTTGAGACGACTAGGAGACACAGTCTCCTCATCCTCCTCCTTCATGAAGGGTATTTCATCTCCGTCGTCATCAGACTGCTCCTGAGTAGGCTTGGCTGGAGTAGCCTTCTTCGCGGGTGTCTTGCGCTTGCGAGGCGTAGCCTTAGTAGGCGTCGCGGGTTCGGCGGCATCGCCATTCTTGGCGGCCTTCTCAGGGGAACCCTGTTCGCGGCGAAGTTTCTGGATGTGCTGGCTATGGAGAAACTTGTCAGCTTTTATTCACAAATTATTATCGACAATGATGCGTTTGTACTCGACGCCGTGAAAGGTGGTCTGGAACCCCTGCGCTTTCATGTGCTCGGCTGCGGCTGTGATGACTTCCTTGTTGGGCTTGGCTGCATCGAGCAGGGAGAGGAGCAGACCGACATGGGAGCGATCGTCCCATTTGTGAGTGGTGCGGGCGGTAGACATAGTGGTGGCGAAGTAGTGATGGGATGGAAGTGATTTGGGAGATGGGGGTGTAAATCCGAATAGCGGAGTGGTGAAAGCAAGATGAACAACCAATGGAGTAGAGTGGTTGTGGAAGCAGAATATGAAATGAAAAACAGAAACAGGAGTTTGATAGAAACAAGCCGAACGAAATGCACGTAAGAACAAGTGAATAAAAAGTGAATTACCGAAGCGCGCTCTCGGTAAACGTATACCCAGAGCTATTCAGATCCCCCATTATGGCCCCGATCTCCTCAGAAGTAAACTTGACATGCTGAAACACGGCAAGCAGAATGTCTTGGTGGACTTTTTCATCCCATCTCATGACCTGGCGAGCCATGGTGGCCAAAACAAACGATAGCCAGGGAAGTGTTGGGTGAAGTAGTGTAGCCAAAGAATGAAAGGATCTGGTAGACTGCGCAGTTTCAAGGAGTAACTAAACAGAAGATTGAAGGGCAGTCGTGTGAAAGGTGAATGTGTGGGAGGTAATGGTGAAAAGCTGTCACGGATTTCATAAGGAGGAATAATATATACGCCACCCGCTTGGACAGCGAACGCGGCCGGCAGCAACTGGCGCGAAGGGGATGACTCAAGAGACATGTCCTTACCGAATGCCGTCCCAGGTGACTTGGTGGCCTTTTGCCTTGATGCGAATCTCGATGTCTTTTCGAACCTCAGTCGTCAGGGCGCCTGCTCCGGTGCCTGCTTCGAAGAAGCATACGACGAGGTCGTGGAGGAACTCAGTGTTGCTCCATACGCCTTTGGCACCTGCACTTTTAGACATTGTGTCAGGGGAGCTTGAGAAGATTCAGTGGCGTCGAATAGAGCGTTTGTAGATTTTGTGAGATGAAGGTTCCGAGTTTAGATGAGCACGTCGGAACAGGGTGAGCGGGTGTTTGTCTACCTGTCAGCTGTAGGCACTCTCAAATACTATCAGCTATCCATGTACCATGCACCAAGCAACAGAGACCACGGCAATCATCCCTTACGTATCGCACACGCTATTGTACAACTCTGAAATACTAATGTTATACCCAAAACTCCGTCCTAGACAAACCAGGATCATTATTCGAAAAGTTTACATTATCCACTACCCAGCACTCTATGCTTCGCCATAGAAACTGACAACAAGTTAGCAGAGAACCCTGAAATGAGACGCGAGACACGTACTCTTCCTGATAATCGGATCCGGACGCGCCATTGTGTGCCGCCAAGGCCAATACTGCCTCGTCGTCAAGGGGAGCCTCTTCTCGCTCGAGGTCCTGCGATTCAACCCTTTGTCTCTTCGCGGGCGGTTCATCGACGCCTTCCCCGTCGGCATCCTCGTCCTCGTCATCAACGCCCTTTAATGATGGTGCGTCCACGGTCTCTGGTACCACCACAGGGGCAAGCGCGACCTGTGTCGGCGCTGTGTGAGGCTGTGGTTGCGCGATCCCTTCTGACACGCCGTGTTCTTGCGGTCGTGGAATTTGCTCAGGCGTGGGGACAGACTGTGCTGTGCCTGGTGTCGACATCAAGCTGGGGTTCTCCAGGCTGTTCTGGCCATCGGGCGTCACATCACTTCCTCCCTCGGCCTGCTTCTTCGGACGACCTCTGCCAGGACCAGGTCGCCGCGTGATTGGGTTTAAGGTTGGGTCAGAATGGCGAGCGCTCGCGACGACAGTGCCGTTGGCCTCGGCTTTGTTCTGAGCTCGTCGCAGACTTTGAAAGTGTTGCCTGTGAGGGTTTACGTCAATTGAATGCCCCTATGAATACACATTCAATCGCTATACTCCTATATCTCATGAGATCTCACTCGAGATTCGCGGCCGATGCAAATCATGAGACGATAACTGCGACATGGCACGGTCGCATCCGATGAATGCAAGCAGCGGAACATTCGCACGACAACGGTTCGTCATAAGTGACAGCCGCTCAAAACATACCGACATCCTTCATTGGTAAAGCCATAACCCATACTTCGCATCTGGTTTCCAATGGTCGTCCATTCTCCACCGCTGATAACGCCAATGTTCTTCACGGACAGGATGGTAAAGAACAGATCTCTGTCTGCGCGATCATTCCAATTCTTGTTGCTCATTGTGACGGCGGTGGAATTAGTGGGGGGCTCCGTGTAAGTCTTGCGATGCAGTTGCGTGTAAGTCGTGGTCTCTGGGGCGCGATGCGGATAGGTCGTGTTAACAGCGCGGCTGGATCAGTTAGGAAAATTGGTAGTGTGGGCGATGGTTCGCGGGACCTGGGGGAGATGAAGATACCTGGGGTGGCTCGTGCGTGCCGAGGCAGTGGGACCTGGGCTGGAACTTCCATTGTTCCGGCGTAGATGACTGTCGCAAGTGGTTCAAGACAGCGTCGACATTGTGTGCAGAGCCGTAATTCGTAGTCTGAGAAGTTACAATAACCGGCGGAAGACGAGATGAATGAATTTTCTTGCATTTTTTCTGCTGTCGTGGAGTGTATGCATAGTGACATGTACCTGTTGGTGTTGGCGATGTTGGGACTTATCCGATAAAGAGGCGGTGTTTACCCGAGTTTGTCCTCATGTTTATGAGCCCAAACGCAGGTTAGATGTGATTACCCTATGGCTGGGTTCATTCTTGGGGAACCGATGGAATAAACTTATTGGCGCTGGTGAATCTTCTTTGTGGGAGTTTCTTGATTTGAGACCACTACAAGCGATCGAGTTGGTGCTCAAATGTATGCATTGTCTCCGTGTGGCTATCAATACCCATGAGAGCATGAATTCGTGATCTCTATCTACTAATAGGGGAATTGAAGCTCCATGTCGACATTAGTCAAGCAGCCGCCATACGAAGCGAATGCGATAGCAAGGGCGGAGAGACGCGAGGAGGTGAAAGGTACAAGGTACCTCGTTTGAGGGCTCACGTGAGTTCGTGGCAACCTGGCGAAAACCTGGTCACACAGTGTCCCGCAAAAGTTCGCGCCCGTCGCGTCTCCCAACCACTTCACCCCATCCCCTCATGACGGTAATTGAGCATACAGCCGCTGCAGCACCATGAAGACTGTTTGAATGGTATTCAATGGCCTTTAAAAGGCAGAGCCGTATATTGACGAATTTTCCCGAACTCTCCAGCATTTCTGGGCGATGAAATACAAAAAATTGCTCTTTATCCAACATCATGATGATTGCTGCGACAGCCCCTCTTTTGGAGATGACGCCGTCGCTGCCTCAGCTAGGGGTGTCATGGAGGTACGCTGGGGCCATTATGCATCCGGCATCCCTTGAGCTAACGAGGTATCGATTCGCCGAAAAAAAAAAAAAGTTTCATTAGGCTTTGCGACCGTAGGCATCTCGATCGTGACTTGTCTTCATTTGTTCGTGCACCATCTATCAATTGAGCGCACAGCAGCTTTAGCAGTGACAACTCGGCCGAAAAATATTAGCCTTGTTCGGTCATTCATTTACCAGAATTCATCGGCGACCATATCGTTGCAGATTGAATCGAGTCGCATTTCCTGTCGCAAAGCTTCGGCTGATCTGGATGTGCCACGCTTACCGTAGCGCAACAGAATGGGGTCTGGCCGGGGCTGACGGAATGAACTACGACGCCATCGCAACACACCCCCCTTGGCACTGGTTTTTCCTTCTTCTCTCTTTGGTTCCCAGCGATGAGTCACACGGTTTCAGTACATGCCGGAATAGCGATCCCTGTCGCCGTATCTTTCTCCATTGATTGCGACATGCAATTGTCGCCTGGTTGAGGAATCATTTTGTCGCCGAATCAATGAGAAATGTGTTACGGCGTCCTAGCCAACCAAGCAATGCTGCCTGTTGCTGGAGCAGCGCACAGAACAGAGAAAATCCAGGAATAGCGACGCAGCACTCAATTGACGTCGCGTCGGTGCTCTTTCTGCAGACAAACATTTCTTTTTCTTGGCGAAAATAAATAAAGTTGTCGACCTCGCCTCTGGCCCTCGCTTCTCGCCTCTGGCGGAATGGCGGTTTGGCAGTGGCGGACCAGGATGTCTGGTGCTTTGCCTCAGAGTCGTTAGTGGAGCCCATTTAGCTTAGCAGAGCGGGGCGCTGCTGCATGCACTTTACGCGCCGCCTGTGACTGGCCGCCCTCTGCGCCAGCGCCAGTGCAGGCCACTGTGCCGTGCTGCGTCTGCGTGCTCTCGGAGCCTCGACCCCATCACCCCATCAATCATCATGGCTGCAAGTCTAACAACCAGACAACCCAAAATGGCGGTAGCACCAGGCAACCATGCCCTTGGGAAAGCTTGAGAGCTCCCCGTTTCGAAACAAATGATTGCTTCCTGGCTGCCGGCGTCATGGCATTCGATGGTGTCTGCGTCGGTTCCTGGATCCTTGCATCAATTCACCCCCCCTCCGATCTCACGCTGTGTTTGGAGCCTGAGATGGATGCCTTTTTAAAGGCGAGCAACTCCCCAAAGCCAACATTTTCTACTCTTTCCCTCAGTCATTCGCAAGACGATTCGTTTTGATGTCCACCTAATAGCTTTGCCCGTCATCCTATTGCGTATAGCATACCAACATCGTGAACATTGAAACTCTGTTCATCTCATCATCCTCATCCACCTCATCCACCTCATCGCCCCATCGCCTCATCCTCGTCAGCGCTCCTGACACCTGTCTCGGCCGGTTCAACACTTTCATGAACCTTCCCATCCTCCCTAGTCGCTCTGCAACCCTATCTGGCCGAAGTCCTGCAACGCTAAGTCATTCACGTTGACTCAACAGCATCACTTGCCGGGCTATATATCTACCTTCTCACCTCACGAAAGCCTGTCACTGCAACCCTCGCCCGCCTTTCGACTCCAACACACCATGTCGCCCAACAGTGATAACGCCATGGCTCGCTTCCTATTCGCCATCCTGAAGCAAAAGAATCTCAAGGATGTTAGTGTGTCCTGACATGGCTTCTTGTGTGTTGTTGCCGTACTGACAATCGTGAAAGATTGACTGGAATCAAGTCGCTCAAGATCCCGTCTTGCTGCAACCCATTACGAATGGACATGCCGCGCGAATGAGATACTCTCGCTTCCGAGCCACTGTTACGGGCCATGAGCCTCAGAAGCGGTCTCGTCACGGCGAGAAGGACCGCGTGTCCAAGTCATCCAAGAAGGACGCCATCATCAAGTCAGAATCTGGCGTAAGCCTGTCGTCGCTTGCCCAGGTATGTCTTCATCCTGCTCCTGACCTCCTGCCGAGTTGAAGTATTCTAACAGCTTCAAGTACTCGCCTGCTTCGCTTGCATCTCCGTACAACGATGACTTCAACTCACGATTCCTCACACCATGCAGTGACGACATGATGTCTGTTCGTCCTGCTGCTGTCGAGAAGCGACAAGGCAGAGACGCAGCGAATGCGTTCTCGACAATGGACGGCAACTCGGATCTGTTTACGCATCCCGGTAGCCTCACACACTCGCCGGCATTCTCCGCCTTCGAGGCTGCCTACGACTTGAGCAGCTACAACGGCATGTCGGCCGATCTCCACAGCCCAGATCTTTCCGATCTTAGTGACCCTCAGTCCTTGATAGACTGTGCTCAGGATTGGAACGATCGCTTCCATGACCCGCAGCTTTTTTGATACCCTATGGAAGTGACTATGGTGGATTGTATACAAAACTTTTGGCGCACGGTAGATGATTTTAATTGCTTATGACCCTAATGACAAAAAAACAAACACTTCAGGATGATGAGATTTGGATGCTCCAAGCAGAGAGCACTGGCGTTTGGGCGGATTTAGTCACAAATTGTACACTAATAGTTGAGTTAAGCTCATATCAGACATGGTCCAAAAAAAATTACCTCCATTGACACTTTCCGCTCCATCCTTGAGACTCCATGAGTGATGCCTGTCACTCGATGCAAACGCTCCCCCGTTGACTGTACTGGACGGCTCCCGCTGCCAGCTGCGCCAGGGCAGTCGCCAACTCAGTTCACATTCACCTCGCCCGGCCGACCACTGCAACATTTATGCTCTGCAATAAAACCAGTGCCCCCATTCAGCTCATGGTTTCCTCCCTTCATCTCACCAACCCTGCTTTTCCAAAGCGCTTGCATCTGCAGCTGAAATTAATCCCCAGAAACCAAACCACATCTGACATCTCGTCGTAATTCGCCATGGCTGGTGAAACCACCCCCAAGAAGAAAGAGCCTACTGCTCAAGAGGCCATGTTTTTCTTCGCCATCATCAAGCACACCCGCAACAAGGCCGACATTGACTGGAATGCCGTTGCCGTAGAGCAGGGATTCAAGAACGCGGACGTCGCCAAGGTATGTTTGTGGTTTAGGAGTACAAATCATCACGGCTTACAATAATAGGTTCGCTTGGGCCAAGTCAAGCGTAAGCTGGGAATCAACTCTGACGCGCCTACTGTGTCTACTCCCGCGCCGGCTACTCGCACACCTGCCAAGAAGACGTCGTCTGTTGGAGGGACGCCGACCAAGGTTGTCAAGACGCCCGGACGAGCTGGTACAAAGGGCATGGGGAAAGGGAAAGTGGCCAAGAAGGAGGAGAGTGAGCCGGAGGATGATGATGATGAGACCATGGTGGGCGTGAAGCAGGAGATTGACGAGCAAGAGCGTGCTGAGGATGCCGACCTGCGTGATGAGGTGAATGCGTTTCTGAATGACGACGCGGGAGATCCGTTTTAGAGGTTTTTGATGCTGCTGGGTGTTCATCTGGCGGATGCGGACATTTTCTGAATGATGCTGGACATGCATTCTGGGAAGCTTTCGAGTGATGACGCGGGACATTGATTCTAAGACGCACATAGGCTGGATGGCATTTTGCGAATATGATTCTACGGTAGCTCCCTACTTTGATGCATGAATTGACTCTTTCGAACTGGAAATGATTTTGTGTGAGAGATAAGATGGGTGAAATGCTGTTTGCTGTTTGAAGGGGGCGGCGATGAGTTGGAGGCTCACTTTTCGTTGACTATGAAGTGAGCGCTCCCGTTTGCTTTTCTTCCTCGCCGCGCTTGAAACTCCCACTCTTCTACTCTTCCACTCTTCAAAGATTCCAAAACTTCAAGTTCTCTTGATACAGTTGACGCATATCTTTTCTACAACTCAAGACGTGAACACGCTTCAACCCATCTAAAAAACTGCTTTTCCCCATCCGAAGCCCGCTCCGGCTCGCGCAACCGAAGTAAGTGAAGCCAATATTCTCTACAACAGCGTGTTTACTAACTCACCTTCAGACTATGCCTCGCAAAGCCAACGTCGTTGCCACCGCGGAGGGTGAAGCACCCATCGGCCTCACGGATAGCGAGCTGCGCTTCATCAAAGCCGTCTTCGACAACATAACGCAGAAGCCCGATGCCAACTGGGACAGTGTGGCCGCTGACCTGGGCCTCAAGGACGCCAAATGTGCCAAAGAGCGCTTCCGACAGATATCTGTTCGCCATGGCTGGCGCGACCAGGCGGCTGCGGCCTCCAGCCCTCGAAAGGGGGGCGCAACTGGACCATCAGGCGATGGCAAGGTGACCAAGAGAGCTCCACGTACGCCTACCAAGAAGGCGGCCAAGGCGACCGCTGTAGCCAAGGACGAGGACGAGGACGTTGTGAAGGCGGAAAGTGATGATGCTATGGTTGGAACTGAGGAGACCGAGGTAGAGGTGCAGGTTGAGGAATGAGAGATGAAGCGTTGGGGTTGATGATCACGGTGGACACATGAATGGAAGGCAACGGGAAAATAGTTATGGATTGCCTCTAGATGATTGATCAGATCGGTATTAAATCGAACTGCGATACTAACCTGGCAAGAACCATGTGTCCCAGGCCAAAAAGGCGGCATAGTCGTTGATGTTCTAAAGCGATCCTAAACCAATATGTTTATGAACCTTGGCTACCAGTACTAAATCGGCCGTTTTAGCAACAGTTTAAACTGAAACCGATTGGTATAGTATCCGCTCCTGGAGGGTATCAGATGGCGTGATGAGACGGACGACGTATTATTTGATACTGCCCTCCCAGTTTGCCAGCGTATCCACTGCCACCTGTCGACGCTCTGTAGACAACTGGCTCTCTCATTTTAATGTCACTTACACCGAGTCACCCAGGCCGCCTTCCACAAAACTCACGGCCTCTTCTGGCAACTGCTTTCTCGTCCTCTCGACCACATCTAACCAACCACTTCAACCACCAGCAATTGCTTTCAGGCCCCGAAACGATATCAAGATGCCTATCACTCAGGATCCCACCGACCAGGTCAAGTTTCTTGTCTCCTGCATTGGACACACGAATAATGGACGCGTACGTATTCATATTCGTTGCCGCCAAACTAAATTGACATTTTGCAGCCCGACTTTGCAGCTGTTGCTGAAGAGCTTGGCATCGTGTCCAAGGCTGCCGCGTAAGTTGTCCCCCAATATGAACTCGTATACTATCTAATACGTAACAGTCAAAAGCGGTATGAGCGTATGCTCAAGGCCAACGGCGTCAGTACCAGCAAGCCCGCAAAGGCAGGCGATTCTGCCCCCGCGACACCCGAATCTACACCCGTGAAGCGCAAGACGGCTGCCCCTCGCACCCCTGGCTCTGCGAAGAAGGCCAAGGGCAAGAATGTGAAGAAAGAAGAGTCTGACGAGGACACCAAGGGGGGTGTCAAGAAGGAAGAAGACACCGAGTCTGAGCTCTCTGGTACGTCTGGAGGAATGGATCATTGTGCAGATATTAAACTGACCAAAACAGATCCTCCCCCATCTGAAGAATGAACAGAACGACGGCACTAATGAGTTGAGATGCTTGGGGAGACGTTGGGATGAATTGGGCTATGATGGGATTGGAAGCTATGAGATGACATTGAGGCGCTGAAATGGTGTCGTAGATAGTAGTCCACGGGTAGAAAGATGCACATGTCCTGCTACGCCTGTTCCCTGTAAAGTGAAGACCAGCGCAAATCTCGTTGATGCCATTCCCCTATGCATGGGCAAGAATTGCAAGAATTGTTTGTTTTGATGCTGTAAACGTAGGCTGCCAGTTTCGCCAGCTGTTGCAGCTGCCGGCCCACAGACCTGTCAAACATTTATCGAGTGTTCCGTTTCCCAACTCTGTGCGTTGGCATGCCGTGCGAGAGCGGCCTCGAAATCACAGATTCAATCAAAATTCAGAGCTCGAGCACTTGCAGTGCGGTTTTGGTTCCATTGGATTGTTGACCTTTGCTGCCTTATTGAGCAACTTCCACGCATACCCGTTTGCATGTCTGAACCGATTCACGAGTCTTCGCAACTCACTTTCTCTTCACTTTGTGATTGAAAACGCTCCATCACAAGCAAACGAAGGTATTTGTTTATGCGATTGTGGCTTTGTTTTCATCATGGTCTCCACGTCAAAACGATCTTCTACCAAGCAGAAACGCTCGCCTGCTCAAGGCCGCAGAAGTAGATCGAGAACGCAAAATGCAGACGCCTCGCTGCACTCGTCGAGCACGACCAGCTCTCCTCACAAAGTCGAAACGCCACGCACCGCTCGGTACTCGCATCGACTCCCGACAGATCAGCAGCGGAAGGAAAATGGACGGGTTCCGGGACGGAGCCTGATCATGTGGAACCGTAGGTCTTGCGTCTGATCGACCGTAATTTGTGCTTTCTGACATTGTATCGCCAGGTCCTCGCATGGCGGAGAAGCTGCTCCTGCACATCCATTACGAATGCAGCCGACACAAGATTGCGCTTCCGTGGGACGCCATTGCTCATCGCTTACACCCCGGCTCCTCTGGACAAGCTGTTTGCCAGCACATTAACCGTCTTCGACGAGAACTCGTGGCTGAGGGACATCTCGTTCCGCCCCCGCTGCCGCCAAAGACTGCGTCGTTTGTTGACCCCGAAATTCGAAGGTATATGCGGCGGGATGTAGATGGTAACGACTTGGAGACGACCCGGCCTGTCAAGTTTGGCGAGAAGATTAAGGATCTCAAGTTCAGCTTGCCCGACGCCGTAAACCTCCCCGACGATGACGCTTTGGAGTCGCAAGACACAGATTGCTCATCTTCCCCCGAGTCTATTCACAGGGAACTTCCGTCGTCACCGACGCCTGTACGCAGAGCGGTCGGAGGTGCCATGGAGTCGTCCTCAATGCCCGACACGATGACATCCCGATTTCGTTTCGTGACGGAACGACCATCACTGCCCGCGACTGTCTCTCACCTGAACGACGACAACGCTGTAAGTAGGTAGACTGAACCGTCCATCGAACACTTGCTGACGGGTTACAGGAGCTGGAGTCGAAGCATTCTCAGTAGTCGACACACTCATCAGAAACGAGCAGCAGCTTTTACACGGACAACATCTCGCCCTCACACTCCTTTGCCGACAGCTTGAACCTCGGAGCTTGGTACAGCCACACAGCTCATGCCCAACCAGCAGGAGTACAGACCTGCTGTGCGACCCTGGGCTGGACAGTATCCCTATTACGCTTGCCCGGTCCCTACTCTGCCATCACCAGCCGTCAGCTTTGAGCACACAGAGTACTTTGCTCCCGCTATGCCGCCCATTGCTGCTGCCCATTATGCTTTCTATGTCGTGGACCCGAGTGCCATGAAATCTGACACGCAGGACCGCGCTGCGCCGAACCCGACGCCACCGCAACAGGAGCCGGTGTCCCACATCGGGGGGCCAATGGAGGAGCTGTTCCCCGGTTTAAATGAGGAAGAGACGAAGATTGCAGACGCTGGGTGATTACAGAAGGATATTGGGCACTTGCAGCTCGTCCCGGGAGTGGACGGTAACGGCCAAACCAGAAGCTGAGCGATTCAGACGAACGCTTGGAAAGTCAATAGATGAGCTGAATGAACAGAGTAGATGTAATTGATGCCAATTGATCGTTCGTGAAATTCCGTCTGGTTGAATTAGGCAATTGGCCAGAACCTTCTCTGGGTCTCTCGACAGGGGCGGGCCGCCAGCTCTGCGCGAGCTACGGATTGCCGAATGTAACCCACGCCGTGGCAACACGTTTTTCCGACCGACCCTGGGCCGTGACAATTTTTCTGCGCAACCGCAGCCTCCAATTACGACCGAGTCAGCCATCCACTCTTCTTCTCCTTGTTCCCCAGATTCCCTCCAGAAGCTGCTGCATTTCTCTTGCCAGCTGCCATTGTCTGTCTTGTTTTCTCCCGCCTTTGTACTTTATTGATACCTCTTCCCTTGTAATATATACACATACACAAACATGCAGCGCGCATTGAGTTCACGAGCGCGAGCTACAGCTCTGTCGGCTGCCCGTTATCGCGCCGGCGCTGGTCTCGGCCAGCAGCTCCGATTCGCTCACAAGGTAGGGTTTTCAGTACCTATCAATAACTCTGCGGGATGCTAACGAAAAATTAGGAGCTCAAGTTTGGTGTCGAGGGCCGTGCCGCTCTCCTCGCTGGTGTCGACACTCTGGCCAAGGCCGTTGCCACTACGCTGGGTCCCAAGGGCCGAAATGTGCTGATTGAGTCCAGCTTTGGCTCTCCCAAGATCACAAAGGGTATGCTTCAATTCTCCCCGAACGATAAATCCGATGCTAACAAACGTAGATGGTGTCACTGTCGCCAAGGCTGTCTCCCTCAAGGACAAATTCGAGAACCTCGGCGCCCGCTTATTACAAGACGTGGCCTCCAAGACCAACGATGTTGCCGGTGATGGTACCACCACCGCCACCGTCCTCGCCCGAGCCATTTTCTCCGAGACTGTCAAGAACGTTGCTGCTGGCTGCAACCCCATGGATTTGCGCCGCGGTATCCAGGCTGCCGTCGACTCCGTCGTCGAGTACCTGCACAAGCAGAAGCGCGACATCACCACGAGCGCTGAGATTGCCCAGGTGGCCACCATCTCTGCCAACGGCGACGTCCATGTCGGCCAAATGATTGCCAACGCCATGGAGAAGGTCGGCAAGGAGGGAGTCATCACCGTCAAGGAGGGCAAGACCATGCAGGACGAGCTCGAGGTCACCGAGGGTATGCGCTTCGACCGAGGCTTCGTGTCTCCCTACTTCATCACCGACACCAAGGCCCAGAAGGTCGAGTTCGAGAACCCCCTGATCTTGCTCTCTGAGAAGAAGATTTCTGCTGTCCAGGACATCATCCCCGCCCTCGAGATCTCCACCCAGACCCGTCGCCCCCTAGTCATCATTGCCGAGGACATTGACGGCGAAGCCCTGGCTGTCTGTATCCTCAACAAGCTCCGTGGTCAGCTCCAGGTTGCTGCCGTCAAGGCTCCCGGCTTCGGTAACAACCGCAAGTCCATTCTCGGTGACATCGGTGTCCTCACCAAGGGTACCGTCTTTTCCGACGAGCTTGACATCAAGCTCGAAAAGGCGACCATTGACATGCTCGGCTCCACCGGCTCCATCACCATCACCAAGGAGGACACCATCATCCTCAACGGCGAGGGCTCCAAGAATGCCATTGCCCAGCGATGCGAGCAGATTCGCGGTGTCGCTGCCGACCCCACCACCTCCGAGTACGAGAAGGAGAAGCTCCAGGAGCGTCTGGCCAAGCTGTCTGGTGGCGTTGCCGTCATCAAGGTCGGCGGTTCCTCCGAGGTCGAGGTTGGTGAGAAGAAGGATCGATTCGTCGATGCTCTCAACGCAACCCGCGCCGCCGTCGAGGAGGGTATCCTGCCAGGTGGTGGTACCGCTCTGATCAAGGCCTCTGCTCAAGCTCTCAAGGACGTCAAGGCCGCCAACTTTGACCAGCAGCTCGGCGTCAACATCATTAAGAACGCCATCACCCGCCCTGCCCGCACCATCATCGAGAATGCCGGCATGGAGGGTTCTGTCGTCATTGGCAAGCTCGTCGATGAGCACGCCGCCGACTTCAACAAGGGCTTCGACAGCTCCAAGGGCGAGTATGTCGATATGATTGAGGCTGGTATCCTGGATCCCCTCAAGGTTGTGCGCACTGGTCTCGTCGACGCCAGCGGTGTTGCCTCTCTGCTGGGCACCACCGAGGTTGCCATCGTCGAGGCTCCCGAGGAGAAGGGTCCTGCCGGCCCCCCCATGGGCGGCATGGGAGGCATGGGCATGATGTAAGATGTTGTCACACGAAAAGGGGGATCTAATAATGTTGGCCGTGTATTTTCAAGGCGTTATACAAAACCCGCCCCAAGACTTGGGCATGGATTTGGTGTTATAGAACCAGAAAGTCAAAAATAGGGGTGGATCAAGGGTGGTCTTGTAATCTCCTCTCTACCCATGTCAGCATGTATTTCACGTAACGTGTATAGTAGCAAGTCACACTTGGCCATGTGAAACAGACAATTACAAAAATGCAACGTAATCTATGTACTAGTGGTGTTTTGGCTTTCAGGCATCCAGAATACATTGCGGCAGCCTGGGCCGTAAGTAATGGTTTTCGTAAGAGTTCGTCGTGATGCAGCCTGCGCGTCACGTGCAGGCAGCATCTCACGGCCAACCCCACCATGATGATGTGGTGTTTTTCTCCGCCAGGCTCCAGATCCCCCTCCATGGCGGCGGGCACCCAGAGGGTACTTATTAGTGCGAGGCACCAAGGTCCCGGACGGTCTACCTCCAACAAACAAAAGAGGCACTTTTTCACCATACTTCTGCATCTACCATCGCGACACCGCATTCCTGGTCGCAATTCTCACAAATGTAAGCTGTTTTTGGCACAAGTCAACTGGATTTGGCTTGTCTCTGCCGCAAATAAAGCTGACCACGAACTGCGCAGCCTTTCCCCCGCCCCTCATTCCGCACCGTCTCCTGACTAGACCGCAATCATGGTGAGTTTATCCCTGACCTCTGGTGGTGACTGCGTGCTAATCTTTGTAGTCTCAATCCGGGTGCGTTTCCCCCTTCCTGTTCCTCGAAGCTAATCAGGGTTGACCTTACGACACTGCAATGGCATATGCCGAATGCGCACTGAACTCGACCACTGACCGTTGACTAGAGCGACCGTCTCGCAAGAGTGCATCACCAGCTACAATGACCTAAAGCTGGCAAAGAAGTACAAGTACATCATCTTCAAGCTCTCCGATGACTTCAAGCAGATTGTTGTCGAGGATGCCTCCACCGACAAGGACTGGGAGAACTTCCGTGAGAAGCTCATCAGTTCTCAGACTAAGAGCAAATCCGTCAGTACCGCCTGGGATGCGACTCTACTGACCTAAATGCTAATGTGCGCTCAGGGTGCCATTGGCAAGGGCTGCCGATATGCCGTTTACGACTTTGAGTACAATCTTGCCTCGGGCGACGGTGTGCGGTAAGATGAACGTGTGTGCGACCTGGGCAAGTCGTGCGCTGACATGGTCTCTGCAGAAACAAGATTACCTTCATTGCGTGGTCTCCCGATGATGCCTCCGTCCAGGTAAGATTGCAGAGCACGAGGGTTATCATCACATAGCTAACCCTCAGCAGCCCAAGATGATCTACGCTTCCTCCAAGGAGGCCCTCAAACGATCTCTCACTGGTCTGGCCCATGAGCTGCAGGCCAACGACGCCGATGACATCGAGCACGAGACCATCCTCAAGGCGGTCAGCAAGGGCACTGCCGCTTAGACGTAGACGCTTGGAACACCATTCACGAGCAACACCAAAACATAAGAAACAAAAGCACGCCAACTGCGAAAGCCGAGGAAACTCAGATGATACACTTGGTGGCCCGACGTCGGGGATTCTTTTCATGTCGCGGAGGAATAAAAGTAGCTGCTGCATGTGCAAGTCTTTGACGATGAACGCCCGATAAATTCAAGTCTTTTCACGCTACTTGCAATCTATGACTTTTCATGGTGCCGCCTTACTTGACTCCCAACTGGATTTGAATAATGTCGCCAGCTCCTTGGCCGTGCCTTCGTCCTTGAGCCTCTGTAGCAAGAACCCGTTGAGATCCTCCCAGAACGCATCCGTAGTCAATGCGTCGCGTCCCGAGGCCACCACTGGCGCTGACGCCGCATTCTCCTCTGGCATGATGGCCGCCGCGCCGCCAATGACCATGACTGAGAATTCCACCCTGCTCTCAGACTCGCCGACAATGTCCTTGAGGATCTTGCTGTCAGTCAGCGGCCGCTTGTTGTGCAGCACCTTCATCTTGTCCATCGGTATCCTTGACTGCTCGGCCACCTTGGTCTTGATGTCGAGAAGAGAGGTGCTCAGCGGCTGAGAGGTGAGTTTGACATCGAGGGGCGGATTTCGTAGCGACTTGAGGACCACGGTGACGCTGCGTTCCTGGCCGGGTAGTACTGTCTTGGGCTTGCTCATCGGCTTGGGCATGCGGGGGAGGATGAACTTTTTTCTATTAGTGAACATTTTGGTGGTTGAGGGGTGATACTCACGGGTGGACGGGCTGGGAAGGACTTGGGATCCTCGACATGGTCCGCGGATAGCTTAAAGGGCCGCGAATCGAGCGTCGAGAGAAAGGTCTTGGCAAAAGCGGCTTCGGCCATGGTAGAGGGATGAGGCCGTGCGTGGCGATGTGGTCGTTAGGTTCGAGGAGTTGAAATTCAATGCGTGCGGCTGTAGAGAGGAATCACCTTGTTCGAAGTGGTGATGTGGTTACGATGATGCGTGGTGGCGGTTAGGTAAGCTCGTGGTGGGGTGTCGCCGAGGGGCTTGCTAAGGGACAAGACCTTGCGAAAAGTCAATTGAACCAGTAGTCTGTAAGGCTCGTGATACATGCACCCGGCGCATTTTCTGTTACAGGAAGTGTGAATGAGTTGAGCTACTTCCTACGACAAAGCAATCTGTCACATCATCAATCCGACGAGAGCGTCCGCGAAGTATCCAAGCGGCTACCCAGTTTCACCCTCAACCTCACAATGGATGTTTTCTTTCTTCTACTCTCACAACAGTGCAAGCATTACAAGAGGACGATCAACATTTTACTCAGGAAATTCTAGCCTGGTCGGTGCTTTCATTCATTCATTCATTGACCATCGATTTTCACTCGTTGGTGCGCTCTATTGGGCGGAAAAGTTATCTTCCTTTATTTACTCCATTTCGGGACAAAATTGGAGAGACCAAGATGGCCGAGTGGTTAAGGCGGTGGTTTGTACGTAGCACCTGATCAATTTCCACTGTGTGTACACACTAACCTGAAAGCAGTAAGTTTCTAGCGATTTTGAACACCTCTATCGAGAGATTCCTGGGTTCGAACCCCAGTCTTGGTATTTTTTGTTTCCATCGTGGCAGATTTTTAGCCCGGAACCGTGCACCGCCTGCTTACTTTTGCAAAAAAAGCAGATAGCACTCATTGTCTATTAGAGATTTTTTGTTCCTTGTTTCGCTTCTTGTGCGTCATTGATCAAGTGACGCAAAAGCGAGTGGTCAAGATCTGTCGTACAATGAGCAGCATCATGGGTGCAGAGCTCATGTGATAGGGCTCTGTACGCCCTTATTACATGCGAAAGGAGGCTTTGGACTTGTTATTCTTGCCGCAACTTTGGAGAAATTTCTCAAGTATCTAGGTAGTGATCGAGATCGCAAAAGTCGACGGGTAATCAGGCTGATACACGGTCATCCAACGCGGATAACAAGATTGAACGAAACTTTGCCGCGCGATGACGTGTCAAAAGGAATCGAAAAAAGGCGCAAAACAACGATTTTCTTCAGAAAAACCACTCAATTTCCCGCGAGCGACGATATTCCGATTTCCTCTTTCCAAGCTGTGGTCAGAGACCGAATCTGCACAACTGTTCCCAGCGAGCGATATATATCATCCCGGCTTTCAAGAATTTGTGCTTGTGTCCTGAATTCGACAAACACGTGTCCAGCTAGATCAAAGCTAATGGCGATGCTGTATTCAAACATCGACGGCCAACATCATTCCCCCACTAAATAGCAATTTGCCAGGCCAAGGCTGTTTCGTGGCGCACTTTGATGTCCACAATGGCTGCTATGCTCCACGAATACAGTTGAGCTGTGCCTGCATATGAGCCAAAAACGTGTGGTGCCGTCTCGGCTATTGCCTCTTCAGTATTAAGCACCAGACTTACAACATTCAAGGTCCCTCGCAGCTTTAGCGCCGGAAGCACTGTCACAACCCAACGACGGGTGTTTATCTTGAACAATCCCCAAACCGGCTATGGTACATCACTACTGGACTCACTGGCACGACTCCCTGCTTGTCGACCATGGTCAATCCTACGCGGGACAAGAACCAACTCCTGGAACGTAATCTCGCATCCTTGGTCGCAACACTGCGGGGGGCTGTCAGCAATGCTCAGTCATCAATTGATTCCGCTTAAATTGCCTCAAGGAGCCAGCCCCTGAGTGACTTTTGCATTCAAACAAGCCGTTGAACGAAACAGCACGATCGAGCATACTGTTTTTGCGACTTTGAAGCGCTTATAAATCATTCAATATGGGCAGTCAACCAATGTACGCGGTCTGCCACTCTGACGACTGTTCCCAGAATGCACTAACACGCGGAAAGTGAGGTCGATGTCCTCGTCATCGGCGCCGGTCCGACTGGCCTGGGCGCTGCCAAGCGTCTTCAGCAATTAGTAAGTTCTGGTGCAAACGAAAATTCGTTTGGTAACGTCTAACATTCTGTAAAAGAATAGCGCGTCGTGGCTCATTGTCGACTCCAATGAGACGCCTGGTGGTCTTGCTTCCACAGACGTCACTCCTGAGGGCTTTGTATGTTGGTTGTTTCCATATTATAGCAGCTCCACCAGTTGACACAGACAATGTCCCTAGCTGTTCGATGTTGGCGGCCATGTCATCTTCTCCCACTATAGCTACTTTGATGACTGCCTCAACGAGGCGCTGCCAAAGCCCGACGACTGGTACACGCACAAGCGCATTTCATATTGCCGCTACCAGGGCCAATGGGTTGCCTACCCGTTCCAGAACAGCATCGCTGCGCTGCCTCAGGAGGAGCAGTCGAAGTGCCTCGAGGGCATCATCGAGGCCGCGCTGCAGGCCCGAGGCCGAGATCCCGCAGATAAGCCCAAGAACTTTGACGAGTGGAACGTTCGGAACCTGGGAGAGCGTCTGACCGAAATCTTTATGCGGCCGTACAACTTTAAAGTCTGGGCCGTTCCCACCACTAAGGTACGTCTCTTCTCTGGAATGCCTAGCCTACTCGCTGACGCATGGTCTGCTCTTTCTAGATGAACGCAACGTGGCTTGGAGAGCGAGTCGCCGCTCCCAACGTCAAGCTGCTCACGTCAAACGCCGTCCTCAACAAAGTGGCTGGCCCTTGGGGACCCAATGCTACATTCCGCTTTCCTGCACGTGGTGGAACTGGTGGCATTTGGATTGCCGTAGCCGACACGCTGGAGAAGAAGAAGACCAACTTTGGCGAGCATGCCACTGTGACCAAGGTTGATGCCGATGCGAAAAAGGTCCATCTGAAAGATGGCAAGTCCAACGTTTCCTGTGGAGAGAACCTCGCTGACCATCAAGACCATAGGCACCGTGATCAGATATGGCTCTCTCGTCTCGACCATGGCCGTTGACCACCTTGCCGAGTCCATGGGCGATACCAGGCTCCAACAAATGTGCAAGCCTTTGTTCTACTCCTCCACCAACGTCATTGGTGTTGGCATCCGTGGAAAGCGCCCCGAGCGCATTGGCGACAAGTGCTGGGTGAGTTGTGTCATCCCAAACCTTGAGGCGGATGCTAATTAACGACAGTTGTACTTTGCCGAGGACAACTGTCCCTTCTACCGCGCCACCATCTTCTCCAACTACTCGCCGCATAACCAGCCAGCCGAGGACGTTCGACTTGCAACCAAGCAGCTCGCCAACGGCGACAAGCCAAAGTCGGAGGCTGCACAGCCCGGACCGTACTGGTCCCTCATGCTTGAAGTGTCCGAGTCTTCCTATAAGCCAGTCAACCACAAAACGCTTCTTGCGGACTGCATTCAGGGCCTCATCAACACCGAGCTATTGGACCCCGAAGATGAGATTGTGAGCACGTACGTGCGACGCTTCGATCATGGGTATCCAACCCCCCATCTGGACCGCAACGATGCGCTGGCAGAGATCCTGCCCTACCTCCAGGACAGGGACATCCTCTCTCGCGGCCGCTTTGGTTCGTGGAAGTATGAAGTTGGCAACCAGGATCATAGGTAAGCTCGTCTCGCTGGACTTAGATGAAAATTGCAATACTAATTTTCTGCTCAACAGCTTCATGCTGGGTGTCGAGGCCGTGGACCGCATGCTTTTCGGCGGCATTGAGCTGACACTCGGTTATCCCGACTTTGTTAACGGCCGCGCCAACACGGAGCGCCGTCTCAACATCGTCAAGAGCATTCCTAAGCGGTCGTGAGCGCCTGGGCTGGACCCTGCAGCCTGGTGCTTGGGGACAACAGCTCGAACGACTGGGACACGATAGATTGTTAGACAGAGAGCCTCATTGCTTGCTTGTATTTAGAGATGGTGCTGCATGCAAGCCGACCAACCCTGTCGAAAGCTGACGAGATTGCCCGTTGATTAGCTGATTGATCAATCGATAGACATATAGCAAATATCGACATGACCATCTGTTGCTGCAGGTCTCCCGGAACAGGAGTCCGTTCAGTCGGCTGACCCAGAGTGACATTAAACGTTTCTTTCATTGCTACCCACATTCCCACGAGCGTCAGTTCGAATAGGACAAAGGGTGATGGAGAGAGGATGGGATGCGTTTGCCAGGTTTGATCGAATGTTGCGGCACTTGCTCATGTCTCCTTCCCGTTGCCCTGTCCGCCGACGACTTCCCGTTCCTCCCGTTCCCTTTTCACTTGATAGCCACAATATCGCCAGGGCACTGCTTCGAGCAAACAAAGTCAGCAAATTTGAAATTTTCTGTTTTCATGGTAAGCCAGCCAATATCTTCTCGGTCATCAATATCCCGAGAATTCAATTATATTGCAAACGGAGCTATTCGGTCTATTGGTGATGATGACCAGCCATCCGTCGAGAAGCGAATAAGTCGTCTCAGAAAGCTCAACATTGTCTTTGGCAGGACCCAGTGACTACAACAAACTCCATCGCAAAGTCCTGCACCTCGTACGCTGACGACCAGGGTGCGGGATGACCAAGATGAAGGGTTCTTCGCCCTGCCCATGGAGGTTTGGTACGGTGGCCGAGGACGCCTACTTTAATATCTGAGTTCATAATTGACGCCTACATATCGCACTCGAGCGAGCAAGGTCTGCATGCATACTCAGGTCCGCGTTTTTATCTGCTCGACGTCGGAACGGTGCAATCGGCCGAGCAGAAAAAGTCTTTCCCTTGCTGTAACCTGTACCGATCAGCGGGCAACGTCCTCGACCTGGATGAGAACGTCTTCTGCTCTAGCCGCCATGATGCTAGGCATCTTCAGTGATGAGCCACTTACTACTGTGTAACTAATGATGTTGTTCTTCAATTAACCCCTTTACAAGATCCTGCTTGCGCTATGGTATTTCAACCTGCCATCCAGTCTGTATGAAGTCTGGGTCAGCAGTTTCTACTATCTCGTCAAGATTGTCAATACATGCGACCATATCACTCATTGTATGGCCCAGTTGGCGATCCCTCTCGGGTCGAACACTGATGTTCCTCGTCACATACAGAAATCCGGCATTGAATGTGCTCCAATAGGCCGTATTACCGTTTTACAGCTGCGATGCTTACCAATGCCATCCCGACTTTCCCTTTCTGTGCACTTCCAACCGGGCCGCACCATCGTTCTGGCCCGCTCGCGGGATTGTTCTCTGCCAAGATTAGGCCAACTATCGCTACCAACAGAGCTTCTGAGGCGGGGCAAGCTGACAATATCTGGCAGCTCACAAGCATGTGATAAATGCAAAACCTCAAGTCGAAGCCCTTCGAATCCATCATACCATTTCAATTTATGTCTCTTTATTTAGTACGACATCGTCTGTGAATATACAACTCACAGAGTTGCGTCACTTCACGGCATGGCTCCTTCACTGTCAGCCTGCCCGGCCGTCATCCTTGAAGAGATTGTTTTCTGGTTCACACTCCAAGACATCAGAAATTTGCGCCTCACGAGTAAAGCCACGTGGGAAAATTCGTGCTACCAAGGCGATATGCTTCGATTTATTCTGCGAACAAGGCCTGTTAACTTGTCCTTAGAAACCATTAGACTTCGCCAGGGGACATTCAGATCGATATTGAATTACTGCTGTGACAAAAAGTCAGGCATTGGCGCACTGCTGTTTGATACCTTGTGGGACGACCAATATAACATGGCGATTTTCAAAGATCGACGATGGACTCGTGCCTGCATCATTAACGATGATCTTGTCAGGAACTGCCTGGGCTTGGTTGAAGGCCAGACTCTAAATGATGCATGTATCTCTGGCGACTTGATGCGAACAACCCGTCATAATATGCATTGCGCTCCGGGCTTCGCTTCCTTTCTTGCCTTTTGCTTGGAATTGTTCTCTCATCTGCAGGAGAATGTGTATCCGAGACACTGTAAGTGTGGGCCTAGTCTAAGATGGCTGCTTTATGTGTTTAATTGCCCAGAACGGTAACGACTTTGATCCTTCGCTGTGGGTGGGCATCGACAGCCTTGACAAGTCATTGGACAGCTGAATTAACGGCATCGGGTGTTTATCACAAGCTGCCTCTGGTGTTGTGTTGGCAATTGTCACCGCCACCCTTTGCACGTTTGGCTAATATGATCATTCACACCTCGTGCCCTTGTTAGCGGTGCTTGCGTCTCCTTGTAAGTGGCCACAGACTATGGACACCGCGCAACTCCTCGCTTGAGGCTCAGAAGCCAAAATAAACGTGGAATGTAGGCATTGACCGACCATCAATTAGCGCTTATATGATGTCACAGAAGATATGGGAATAAAAATAACTGCTCTGACGAGGCGCCACCAGCGAAGTCCGGGCGATCATTACCCTACACGTTGGGCTAGCGCCGTGTTGATTGGACAAAACACACTTCAGGGTCTTGCTCGACGTCACTTGAGGATCTGCGATCAATAGCCAACAGCCTCGTCCAAAGATAATCGCATCTTTGGCGGCCTCCAGCCTAAATTCACTTGCGCTAATCGCATCAAGGCTTGCCAAAACAAGAAATATAACATGTTCAGCTGGCGAAAGATCAACACGCTATGGCACTCCCCGCAAGCCACTTGAGTCGTCTCGCTCTCATCATGACTAGATAAAATGGGAATGCAGCCGCTTCACCGTGAGCACAATTGTCCAACTGTCAAACAAACATCATGCCTCTCTTACACAGCATCGCTTCTAAAGTCGGCGACAAGGTCTCCAAGAAGAAGGAGTCCAAGAACTCGGCGTACCCTCGTGAGTTCACTTCAACAGTTATCTGGCGACAGCCTACTAAGCAAGACATGCACAGCCCAAGAGACTTATCACGTACCGGCTCCCACGTATGCCGCCACTCCCGCCCCTACACCACAGCAAATACAGCAACCGCCACCCCAGGCTTATCCAGGATGGCAGCAGCTTTTTGATGCGCAATCACAAAGATGGTACTACCTTGAACAGGCCACGGGCCGGACGCAATGGGAAGCTCCTGGGATGAATGGATTCTCTCAGCCCGTAGCCCCCGTCAACGACCCATTGGTGCCTTCATTAAAGGCGGATACTAGTGCTCTCATATGCAACAGGTGCGATGGCACCATCCAGGGATCATTCTGGCACTGCAATACCTGCGACAAGGGTGAATTTGACGTCTGCCAGAATTGTGCCCGTCAAGGCGTCGGCTGCTACGCAGGGCCATCGCACCAACTGGTGGCCATGGACTCGAGTGCGTGACAGAGAGTTGTCTACCTGGTCTACAGCGGCATGGTCCGTCCAGACGGGCGCAGCGACGATCTGGTCTGCGACATCTGTGACCGCGATGCGCCCGATGCGCCCAACTGCAAAGTCTGCAACGGCGGGGCATTCGACATCTGTCGAGACTGCTGGTATTTCAAGCAAGGGACATGCAGAGACAGAAGTCATACTCTCTTTGGATACAACTGCGAGGAAGGTCAGACCGCTCGACCAGTCCAACCGGAACAGCCCGTGCAAGGGGGTGGTGGCGGCAAGTCGAAAAAGAAAGCAATGATGGGCAAACTTTCTTCGTTTGCCAAGAAACGGAGCGCCAAAAACAAGAACAAGCATCAGAATCAACACCATGCAGCCGGACACGAAGCCACGGAGGAAGGCGAGGGCGAATATTCGTCATCGTCGGAAAGTAGCTGCAGCAGTAGTGACGAGGCCGAGTTTGAAGGCTATGAATGCGACGATGGGAGCTTTGATGACGGAGGTTTCGAGTAAGATGAAGTCGAACGAACGATGGATCAAGGAGATCAGGCCAAGACTCCCAAGGACTGATATTAGCGGTCTATGAACCAGACAAGACGATATTCTGGTAGAACTGATTGTTAGCGGAAAATCATGCAGACGAGACCAAACAAGTTGTTTAAGCCGCGCCGCGTCCGGCACAGTGCAGCCGAGAGGATTGAGAGGATCTGGCCATTCTCAAACCGTGACCCGTAACTATTCAAGGTCAGGCACCTTGTCAATGCACGATGGATTTAGGATTCTGATTGAAGTCAACGTTACCATTAGTCATTTGGACAAGGTGAGGTGGTGGCGTGGGCAGCAAGTCGAGAACTTTTGTGTGTAGAAACCTGCCCCATCCCTGCCGTACATCGGCAATGCGCGCAATCAATCGCTGCCAGCTGGACCCAGAATTATGTCGGACTTTTTTTTTTTAATACTTACTTATTCTCCGCACTGCTTAAACAATTAGTAGTTTCAGGTTCGAGCTACTATGCAAGTGTCAAACGTTCACCAAGGAGGAGAGGGTGGGGGCACGTCAGGGGCAAGCCCCGCGGCGGGAGCCAACCTCATCAGTCCGGCAGGCACCAGGCGGTGCGAGGCGGGGCGCAGGCGAGAGGCAGCAAGCAGCAGCAAGCAGCTTCCAGTTCCTGACAGGTGCAGTGCCCAGCAGCAGGGTCCAATCGTGGCAGGGCCGTGGCTTGGGCTTGGCGCCGCCAGAGTTTGGTAAATCAAGTACCGCCCAAAGTGGACAGCGCCGAACAGCCAACCATGTCGCCCCGACGCTCCCAGCGTGAGACACCTCCGTCTGCATGAACCCATCGACACCTCCTGGGCGCCTATCCCTTTGACACAGCCGCCAGGCCTTACTCAGTCTGGAGTCTGCCTCTCAGTGCCTGCTCCTCTCCTTTTGTCGATTAAGGGGCCCTGCTCAACCAGACTTCTGTACAGACTCCATGCCATTCGTCTGATCAGGGATGGCAAACCCGCCCATCATGCTCCGAGGTGATCGACTTGCACCATGGGACCGTGGATGGCGGCCAGCCAGTAGCTCCAATGTCGGTCAACTCACTTGAATCATGCATGAGTTCAGGAGAGGGGGAGAACTGGACGACGACGGCGTCGTACGGGATATAAAGACGTCGGTGAGTCGTCTCATCTAGTTCACAGCTGGAATCACCCACCACCTATCATCTTCACCTTTCCATTCTTTTGCTTCATTGTTTTATTCATTCATTAACAGCTCATTTTCCAGTCTCTCCTTCTCTCTCGAAAGTAACAAGCCAGTTTACTTTCTCTGTTCATATCGCCAGTTCCAACGTTGACCGTTGAAACTTTTTTTCCCCCTCCTTACTCTTACACTCCTTATCCAAGATGAAGGGTTTTGCGTCTACCGCTTTCGCGATCCTGTCCGCGGCAGGCTTCGCCGCCGCCCACATGGAGATGAAGGATCCTCCTCCTCTGCGATCCAAGTTCAACAAGTTCACCACCAGCGCCGACTTCGACATGACGTCTCCTCTCGCCCCCAGCGGCGCCAACTTTCCTTGCAAGGGCCACTTGAGCGTCCTTGGTTCTCCCCAGGCCCAACCCGTGGCCGATTGGGCCCCGGGCCAGCAACAGAGCCTGACCATCACCGGCGGCGCCAGCCATAACGGAGGCAGCTGCCAGGCCTCTCTCTCGTTCGACAGCGGCAAGACCTGGAAGGTCATCCACTCGTGGATCGGAAACTGCCCTCAGCCCGGCGAGTCCAAGTTCCAGTTCACCGTGCCCTCGGACACCCCCGCCGGTCCCGCGCTGTTTGCCTGGTCCTGGTTCAACCAGGTCGGAAACCGCGAAATGTACATGAATTGCGCCGCCATCAACATCACCGGAGGTGGCAAGAAGAAGCGAGGCAGCACCCAGTCCATCTCTAGCCGTCCTGACATGTTTGTCTCCAACGTCGGCAAGGGCTGTGGCACCAGCGAGGGCTCCGACCTCATGTTCCCCAACCCCGGCCCGGATGTCGACATGAACTCCAAGAAGACTGCTCCTCCCACCGGTAGCTGCGCCGGCTCTACTCCTGACGGTTCCTCTCCCGATCCTGGCAACAACAAACCCTCTGCTTCTGCTCCCTCCAACAGTCAGCCTGCTTCGTCTGCTGCTCCCACCAAGGTGCCCGGCAACGTCAACAACGGCCAGGACAAGCCCGCCACTCCCACTACCGTCGTCCAGAAGCCCTCGTCTTCTGCTACTGCTCCCGTTCCCACCACTACTGCCGCCGCTCCTCCTCCCCAGGACGGCGGCTCAGGCGGCTCTTGCAGCCCCGGCGCCTTTTCCTGCTCCGACTCCAAGGGCTGGCAGGTGTGCGGCGTCTCCTCCAGCTGGGTGGTAAGTTTTTTTCGACTCCTTGACTCACGCCAAATCATAGCTAATACCCCTCCAGCGCATCTCCGACTGTGGTGCCGGACAGGTCTGCAAGTTCAACGAGGCCAACAAGACCCCTTACTGCGTTACTCAGTAAGCTTCTGACTCACAAGACTCAATTGACTCAAATACACAAACAATGTATGAGTATGGGTGGCATGGTGCATTCACAGCGACTTTCATTTGGCAAAGCTTGCTATGACACATTTTACTTCTTGTAAACATTTATAGATTTGGTGGCTCATTCATCGTCTTGATGCGGTGCATCCCAATAGAATGCTGGTTGATTTATATAGCTAGTGCCATTGTGAATGACACATCCATCACATTGTCCGATCTGTATTGATGACGGCGACATCTCTGTAATGCTGATTCCTTGTGATTCCGTTTTAAACAGTGATTTTCCATGCATCCATCACAAATGTCTGTATCGACTGACAAGTAGTGCATCGCCAAAATGCGAATTTTTGTCCAACATTTGTCCAAACTATGACACGCCATATTTATCACAAAAGGCATGGCATTTGCATCATCAGAGCACGTTTGAACCTGAATGGCACATGCAAGTCGCACCATGAATCCTTCTGTACTCCATGCGCATGCATTGGTTGGCTGTAGGCGCGCGTTTGCCATGTCGATCACCCAGCTGGATGTTTGCTCGGCATCACCCTTCACTCTGTTTTCTCGCGTTTCACCTCATCACGCACCTTCCTCACTACATCCATGAACTGGCTGGCCCCTATCCCCGTCAGCACATGCCACCACCCGTGAAGCTCAAACAGCCACGCCCACGGCAGCCCGACCTGTCGCTTGACATCTCGGATCTTGGCACAAAACTCCAGGTCGACATTCCATAGCGCGTAGCCAATCAATGCGATTCCAATGGCCTTCCAACCACACACTTCCCAGTCGCGCCGCTTGGCCTCTGTGAACGCAGGCTGCATCCAGCGCAGGAGGTACAGCGTACGCAATATGACGGCCACTAATGCGGATATGAACGCAATAACCTGGTAGATGATTTTGGGTGATTTCACATAGAATACGGCGAAAGACGCAAATACAAGGGCGAGACCGATGGACACCACTCGCGATTTTGTGCGCGACACACGTATCGTGAGCGTCGCCTGGAGCATCGACCACGTCACGACCAGCATAGAGAACTCGTCTGCAAACTCAAAGATGGAGCGGAGCGTGGCGTGAAACAAGAAGGAGCCGATGCCCAGCGCAAACAGCGCAAGCGACATAAAGTCCCATCTTGGCGAGAACAGTCCTCGGCTTCCGGGGCCGTACATGTACTGCAGGGCAAGGTAGACTACACTCATTAGCAAATGCATGAGTGTTTTCATTTCAAAAAAGAAAAGAAAAAATATAAAAGAAAACATACCATAGGCGAGATTCGTCAGCGAGTTGATAAACTCGGCCAAGTAAAACGTCAAGGCATAGTCTTCTTCGCAGAAACTGGCCACTCATTAGCATTCAAACTCATGTGAGTCCAGAGCAAACCTACTTGGCCCTGCTGTTTGGCGAACCCCAAACTCCCTTTGAGGCGTACGGATCGCCAATCGAAGCGGATGTTGTGGTGTCCCATTGCTCGTGATAGGCGACGGTCGAGACTAGCGGGGGAGAGGATTCTGAAACAGCGCCGCGAAAAATGGGGAGCGAGCTTATTTATCGTCTGATGGTGTGAGGCCCCCTTGTCGGTCTGGTTTTCGGTACCAGATGGCGTGGCCCACGTTGCGCCGCATGATCTGTGCCTGAATGCGCTCTCATTTCGCTAAGGATCATCGATCGTAAGGACACTGGCGCGTGTGGGGTTTCCGCGTCGTTTGTACGGGCGGAAGAGAATGCCTTAATGGATAAATAGGTGAAAATATCCCGAATCACATGCGCAGGCGATGGGTTTTGTGAAAGTTGTGCAGGTGAGGTGACAATGCTGCTGTGGGCGTACGAGGTGGTTAGTTTTCGCGGCTCAGCATGCACTTTGTGAGCTGGCTGGGGTTTTCAACTACGTGGGCGGATGTCAGTATCGATTCAACCTGGTGGAAATACTTATATACGGATATGCACGCATAGGCTAATGTACGCGGGCATAGGCAAACATATACAAGTATACATAGATATAAATAGATACGTGCAGATATACGCAAACAAATTATAAGAAAAAAAAATCCACCTGAGAAAACAAACATAAATCTTATAAAGACCAGACATCAAATACCACATCAAGGATCTGTCAAGTACCTCGGTGCGCTATGCCTGCTGCAAGGCACCCGCCCACAGGACCATTGCGCTACTTCCTGATAGGCTCCGTGAACCGTCGTCGCAAACCCCACCTCGATTTGTCATCATCATCAACTGCATCCTGACCCGACTCCGAACGGTCGTTTCCCTTGCCTCGCACCATACTCTTTATTGCACCAACCGTCTGAACTCCTTCTTTTTCAACGTGCTGCTCGAACCAGTAGGATGATTCTTGCGTGGTGCAGTGCCGCTCGTCGATGCTGTCGCGATGAGTTGACTCTTCTCCCATTGCACCATCTCGGCCACCGTCTTGCCATGGTTCTTCAGTTGCGTCCTCGTGGCCTTGATGTCCGCGAATAAATCCAGGTCTATGGACTGGGGTGCGGTTTGCCATCCCGCCAAGAAGTCTTCAACGAAGCCGTCACGGGCAAATCGTCTTCGCTGAAAGTCCTTTGAATACTCGACGAATGCTTCCTTGTTCTCTCCCGCAACAGATACGAATGTCATCCAGCGGTTTATGGTCTCAATTACAGTCTGAAAGTCTGTTTTGTACCATTCCTTATGAGTCTGGGAACAATATGCGCAGTTGATCTCGAAGCGATGCTCATGCAGGTCTCGACTAACCAGGTACTCCACGCGGTAATGACCCTCGAAATCAAATTTGCTTACAGCAACAAATTTGAGCTGGTGTCGATGATCACATTTATCGTTTGTGTAACGCTTCCCCGCGGTGTTCTTTGTGACACCGATCTTGAAATATCCCTTCAACTTGGGATCGCTGACGTCGATGGCAACATAAATCTTGCCCATCTCCTTCTCCCTGGTTCGGTAAGCTTTATTTATGCCTTCGTGTAGAACTGCTTGATAGCGAAACATTTTCGCGATCCCAACGGGAACCCCTAGATCTGGATGATATTGTTCACACTTCTGAGCCTTGAGGACTGACAAAGGCAGCGGCGATTTCTTAGTCGATAGGGTTGGCGTATGGCTGCTGTCTGCCTCTTCCTCTGTGTCATCATCAGATACGGGTAGGTCGCACACCTCCTTGGTGCCCTTCTCTTGAAAAAGTTCTGTCTGAGTGGCTGCATCGCATTTAGACACTCTAAGAGGAGACGGTGATGTGCTTGCCGCCGCCAGTTTTGTATCCCAGAGCTTTCTGGACACGCGCGTGTCGGTCAACGGCGTGAGCGGCGTCTCAACGGTGCTTCTGGGACTGTCGCTGTCAAATAGACTGCCCGGGCTTGCCGTTGCAGGAGACTCAAAGCCATCGTCATATGGCGAGAGAGGCGTGCGCTTTACGGACTCGTAGCGTCGCGGAAAATATTCCGAATCGTTGCCGCTTCCAACGGATGTTCGAGCCGTCTTTCCTCGCTGCCGGACTGGTGTTGTAGGTACCGCAGCATCTGCGATTGCTTCCTTGCCATAGTTCGTCTGTACTGGAGGTCTCTGCGTTCCCACAGGTTCCTTTCCAAGACCGGAATCGGCATGCCCGTTAGAAAAGAAGAGATCTTCAACATGGCCGCGATGAGCGCTGCAGGCAATCTTTTCGAGTTGGTCCGTGAGCTGCGGAATTCCTGCCATTTCGGCGAGTCTCAACGGTGGGCGCATCTGCCGCCAAAGACCACAGTACTGCTTGATAGAGGATACAAGGTTGTCCAGGTTGGGCAACCCGTCTCGCCGCACAGTTTCCGTGCAACCTGGAAACGGACATTTCCATAATTTGGACTCTTCTGCTTGGATACGCAGATGCTGGAATACATGATCGAGATGCTCCGGAGTGGTGTTGCTGGGATACATGCTGGCAGGCTACGAGAAATTCACAAAACAAGAACACGGATCACTTGGGCTTACACGTCGAACTTCGCGGATTTAAACAGACTGCTAGACGACCTGCCCGGAATTTCGAAGGCTGGAGTGCGGGTGACGACAGGGGGTTCATGCATGTTGGTTCGAGCCGTCGCAGGCATGGAATGAGGCTGTGGCCGGGCTCGTGTAGCCACAACCGCCCTGCCCTTTAGGGATGCGGCCTTTCGAATAAGAACCCGTATCAGTTTCAGGAAACGCGCAGTTCTGGCGAAGTTGAAGAGGCGAGGTGCCAGCCGGTTACATCCTCGGATGGTGAGGACTAGGGATTGAGGCTAATAGTTTAGGATTCAACAGGAACGTCGTCAATTCGACTGGTTCGTTCCTCTCATCAACGCCGAATGACCCCGCAATGGTATGCGTTGTATGACCTCGCACTCCGTTTGGTCTCCTTCACCGGCTGCAACGCTCTGACAGCCACTCAATTTACCGACCTGTCTGCCCGGACATACGCAATACATGGAAGAAAGCCTGCCAGATCCAAGCCTCTAGAGTCTGCCGTTCTGTTTCTGTGTTCTTCAATTAACGGGCAGTGCAAGGTTGTTATCGAAATGTAGTATCGTCTTGTCCAGTTGCGGCAGGCAGACACCCCAGCTGAGCTGCGCGACAAGGTTGACAATGCAAGTAATCAGCAGGGGCGGCAACCCGTACACCATCTTGTGAGCATACGGTTGGACGGACATGCGACTGCACACGCCTTTTTCTTCTCGCTGACTGATGCTGGAAATTTCGATCAATGCGATCAGCTGCAAAGTTCGGTCATTATCGTCAACCATCAACCCTCAAACGTTGTCAACCTTTCCGCTGCCACTTGGGACTCTTCCGACATCCCTGCATTGCAAAAACCCTCCATTGGCTGCCTTGTTGTTCCCGTCCGGCGCTTATTTGGATATCCATGCACTAAGTGGGACAGGATTCTGCAGCCTGTCGGGGCCTAGTGGCTGGATATTTCGAGAGCACGCAAGACTCCTCTTGCAGATGGCCTGAAACGGGCCTTTGGCCTCGCTCATGATTCAGGTAACGTAGTCTTCTGCTTCGAATTGATTTCATTGACTGGCGGCGTGCGGCGACATATAAACTTGATCTTGCCGCTGTAAAAGTGACACTCAGTGGACGTACTTGTTACCTCAGTCTTAGTCGATCTCCAACAGTTAGAGAGTGATTTTTTCCGACAAAACT
The DNA here is from genome assembly GCA_000222875.2 of Periglandula ipomoeae IasaF13. Lineage (NCBI taxonomy): Eukaryota > Fungi > Ascomycota > Sordariomycetes > Hypocreales > Clavicipitaceae > Periglandula > Periglandula ipomoeae. Next base: position 53,186 of record AFRD01000100.1, read on the forward strand.
TGTATAGTTCTGACTGTAACCGTTGCCATGAGGCCAAATTGCTATAATATAACAGTGTCAGTAGCCACGTAATTGGGAAGAGACAAGCCTTGATCAATGTAATGATTATGGACAACCTGTCGCGACCACCTTTCACCAAGCCTGATGAATTCCTAACCCGCTGGTCGTGACTCAATCGTGAAGCTATCAGAATTTTGATTCAACATCGGCGTGCATTCATTGGAATTTGGTATGCATTCTGGTTAAGTGATCAAGCTCTGGGCAACATCAGCTATGACATGCCCTCCACAAGGACTCGTCACGCGGCTCTGCACAAGTCTGGCGTCGCCTCTCAAAGTCCTCTGCGCAAGTCGCACAATCCATTCTCCCAGTCTCCGCTACGGTAGAGCACGATAAATTGCATTATCTTAACTAATATTAACGCATCGCCTTGTTAGAGGGGATGAGCTACTAAGATAACGAGCTTATCGCAAAGCCCCTGCGACTATAACGGTTATGAGGATGAGACCTAGGATAGAATCGCTCGTGTCATCTAGATCGATACCGGATCGTAGTGAGGAGATTGCCCACGTAGAGCAGTTTATAAAGCTAGCGTAGGCCCTCTAGACTTCCAATAGGAAGTGCTCGGCGGTTTAATTCTGTTAAATAAAGCCTTAGCCAAACTGCTGTTGTAGTAACGCGTAAGCCCTGTTTAATCCCTCTTGGTCTAGTACTTGTTAACGGTGGGCGAGCGCGAGGACGGTCCAATAAGGCCAGCCAAATCCTAGATCTATGGACCGTTGCTAGTGTTGCTTGTCTGATATTATCAAAAAGTCTTGCGGAGATTGACGGCGCGCTCCATATATGCTTGGGAGCATCGCCTCAGAGTTTTTCTCCTATCTTTCATGGAATTTTCAGGCTCTGCAAGCGTGAAGAGACTTTTCGATGGCAGAATGGATGTTGATTGAAAATATTTTTAAAAAAGTTGATGGCGCTGCGCGCAGCTCACACAAACGGAGTTCAGGTTATAACCCTGCCCCAGATGTCAAAGAGGTTGCCAGCTGGCAGACAGGCGAATCCCACTCACTTAGCACTTGAACAGCTGCCGAGGGCCTTTTGGCTATATTATTTTGGCGGAATTGAGAAATATCAATACCACACGCACGGGACTGCTCTCGTTTTATCTCCCTTTTTTCCCATATCACGACGATTACAATATCAGCTCCAGCACCCGCACAACAGCCGCAGCAGCAACCACAACTACTTCTTCGCTGTCTCGTCTTATATTCAAACCGTATTAGACCCAAAAAAAAGAGTAATGAAGAACGAGACGCTACTGCATCCCGGGCTAAGATAAATGCCCTCATCGACCTAGTCCTGAAGGAAATATCCGCGGCCAATAACGGCATCGAATATGTCGCCCATTTCGAGCCAAAAGCGGCACAAAGATTTAGCAAGGTCTAGGCGACGGCAGAGCCACCGAGCTAGTCAAGTCACCCTTTTGCGGGAAATCTCGCAAGTTGACCGTAGACCAAATCACGGCCCGGAAGAAAAGATCCAAGAGCAACCGCAAGGACAAGAGCAATGTCGTTGGACTGAACGAAGCTGATGGGACTAACCACGTCGAGATGAACAGTGTTGAGATATTGAACAAATGTCCCAATTGCAGCCGCTCGCATAGTCTGGCTGATTGTGTGTTCCCATTTACTGACGGATTCTGTACGAGTGCACTATTTGCAACACGGACGAGCACAACATTGAGGAGTGCCGTCATTGGCAGGCTGCTTCTGACGCCGAAAAGGCAGAGATATTATTCGAGAAGCGTGGCAACATGCCTCCATTGTACACAAGCCTACCGTGGCCTCGCATGGCGTATGACTATTGTATCAAGCATTATAAGCAGGGCAAAGCTCGCAGGCTCATGGCCTACCCATGGACGCAAGAGTATGCCGCGGGCCTAGTACAAGAGAGGGAAACTCAGTTGCTAGGTCTTCACTATCACGGTCGGCTCAGATGACGTGTTTTGACCAAGGACTCGGCGACAGCTAACTCACAGAGATTTTAGGAGACTGCGTGTAACTTTACAAGACTGATAAAGAGCTTCATCACCCACAGTTCCCGGCGGACGGCCATGGCTTAATGAAAAAATCTTGGACGAAGCTCCCCCAATCAACACAGGAACAGACAATTAAAAACTTGCTAGTGTGTTGATCGTTCTGTTATAGACTTTGTGAATGAAAGAAATTGAAGGGAAAAATAAATGAATAAAAATGGAGCGGAAAAGAGATCTGTGACACGTCCAGGTAAAGACAGAGCAGGTGTAGCGTGAATCTGCCAAGCACAATCGCCCATGTATTTGCTGATTCAAGCTCTGTGTTATTTCCAGACTTTCGATGCACGTAGAGCTTCGGAAACAGGCGCATAGTTCGCGTTTTGCAACAGCTCAGGTTTTCTTACTGATAAAATGGAGACAAGACGGACCTTGTGACTGAATTTTGAGTACGCTCGTGCAGAATCGCAGGAACTGACTCGATAAAGGTGCCGGCCCATTGCCCAAGTACCGATGACCAGGTGTCTCTGCAGCTTTTGTAAACAGGTATTCCGTATCACATCCTCATCAAGATAAGGGTTCATTGGATCCAGCCAGCAAACTAGGATGTACACTCAAAAGGCTGCAATATCGCGAACATTGGCAATTCTAGATAATACCTGGGTACCCAAGCCAGCCGATTAGCTGCTTCGCTAACTGTAGACCCCTGCTACGCGAAAAGCTACCTGCCTGTCTACCCAATAAGTGGCGCAGCCCTGGGACTCCAGCTTCACTGTCACCTTTCCCCACCATCCAACCACTCTCTGTGCCGTCTTTTTGTATTTAACACTTCGAACCCTGCCCCTTTGAGGCAACGGTCGGTTAGCAATTCGGCTTGAGCTGTACTCCGTAGAGTGGTTCAACCCGTCCCATAGCACTACTACTGCTCTGATGCTGCCTGTCTCCACTAGGTACTTATCTTCCAGGATGTTCCCCTCCGTCGACGCCAGCAACTCGACTCTTGAGCCACCTGGGTGGGCGAGATACACATCTTCCGTACCTTCGCTTCAGTCCGATCTTGACCCTGCAAGTGGGAGTAATCACCTTTCAAGCTCGATGGTGATGTAAACATGACTTCTCGAGAGATAGGGAGCCTCGATGAGGGACGACCTCTACTTTCAGAATCCTCCAGCTTCGATGACCGTTCCTCGCCTGCCCCAAAAGAACACGGCAGAGCTCGATCACTTATCATCATCGGCATCCTACTCACGCAAATCTTCGCTGCCCAGCTCAGCAATTCCCTTATGGAGCCAGCCATGGCAACAATCGAGGAGGGTATCATCTGCCGAGCGCAGTACAGCAACATCACTATCGTAGAACCTGCAACCGACCCACGATGCAAAAGCGAACCAGTTCAGTCTGAACTCAATGCTTCAGGGTCTCGAGATGACGTTTTCCCTCATCCCAGGTCTTCTTACGTCTGTTCCGTATGGGATTGCAGCCGAGAGATTCGGTCGGCGACCAGTCCTGCTTTTCTGCATGTTTGGCGGCATGATGAGCTACCCTCTGGACTTGTTGGTTTGTATGAATATACAACATGATGCGCAATGAAGCCTTGAGCTGATCATTGTTAGTACGATACTTTCCGATCAAACTCATATGGCTCGTTCCAATGACAGACTTCATTGGAGGAGGAGTCCACGTCATGATCGCCTTGATATACACAATCGCCAGCGATGTAACACCTCCAGCCCAAAGGTGCGTGAGGCTTGAGCTAGACATAGACGAGTATTAACAGAGATAATCTAGATCCAACACATATTTTTACATATCCGCCGTAATCGCAGGCTCTCCGTTACTAGGAGGTCCGCTAGCCTATCTCGCCATGAAGCGCGGACCTTGGTTCACAGGCTGCCTGGCATGCCTGTGCCTGATAGTGCCGTTCGCTTTGGCATTCTTCATACCGGAAACGCAACATAAGAAACTGCAGCGCCTGGAGAATGCGATGAGTGCAGACTCGGCGACATGTGATGCCCTAAACGGACCACGCAAGGGTAGAGTATGGTCGTCCTTGAAAGTGGAGATGGTTCTTTTCACATCGGCTCTCGAAAATAACAAAGCGCTTGTCTTGCTTTTATCTTCCGCGTTGTTCACGAAAATTGGAAGCTGGGCAGCAGTATTGCTCATGCAGTTCATCTCCAAACGGTTTTCTTTTTCCTGGGCAGAGGTAAGTCATTGCAAGAACGATAGAGACTTCATCGTGGTTAACAGGCGCTTCGTTAGGCTCAGCTAGCATTGTCCGTGAAAGCTTCCAGTAAGCTTGTCTTGGTTATGGTAGCTTTGCCGGCTATCAGCCAGATGCTAATCCACGCTCGTTTCTCTCCACTGAGGAAGGATTTGCTCCTGGCAAGGTATTGTATTGCTCTAGTAGCATTGGGAGCGTTTGGCATCGCATTCTCTCCAAACGCAATCCTACTACTAGACTGCCTTGTGCCATTTGCTCTTACTGAAGGTTTTGATGCAAGCGTTAGAAGTTTGATCGCCCATCTCGCGACTGAGAGCGCGCATGGGCAAGTCGCTCTTCTATTCTCTGTGGTGAGCTTGCTAGAGAACTTCGGCATGATGCTGGCCGGACCAGGTATGGCGTATGCTTTTCGTATCGGTTTGAGACTGGGACAACAATGGTATGGTTTACCATTTATAGTTGCTGCTGCCTTGATGCTGACCGCCTGTCTGGTCTTGATGATCGTGGGTTTCGACGAAGGGCAGGATGATGAAGACGCCATCAGAGAGGCAATTAACGAGTAGAGAGAGAGGCTGAATTCGCAGAGAAATGCTTCAATCAATGCATCTTGTCCTATGTTCTCTCGCCTAAAACAAGAAGCCGCCGGAAAAACTGCAGTCCATCTATCTGGATTGCAGGTTGGCCAAACACTAATTTACTGGCCGCTTAGTCCCCCGTGGCGCTGGCTTTCCAGACCATTTGCAGTCAGAGTCCACTGGCTTGAATAACAGTCCCCAGTCTCCTAGCTCTGACTGCGGTTTGGCTACTACTTTGTATGGCATGAGCGCCGCAGCGCCAAGGCTGCACACCACCTCAGCTCGTCCCATTGAGCGTTTGACAATGTGACGAAATCAAGTAGCGCAGATCTAGTCCTGAGAGTCAGTAACATCAATTCGTAGCGTTCGAGAGGCAGATGCCGTTATTTATCTGGACATGCATCCGAGCGTAGGCATTGAATACAATGGTACAGCTCACTTGGTGTGGCTGTTAGCAGTGTTCGAATGCTCCTTTCTCGATTGCATTTTCGCGGGTTCAAGTTCTGATTTTTCCACCAACCTTTTGTTATCTTGTTGAACAACCTTGTTTTCTTCTCTTTTCTTCCCATTCTTCGTCGCCACACCAAGAGCAAAAAAAAGGAGCCAATTCCCGCCACCCACTGTTTACTGCACGACGATCCAGCTGCCATGCATCCCTGCGCTCTGTGACTTGCAGTATGACAGGGTTGGCCCGCTTCATGCTGCTAATTTCGATCCAGGTACCGACCAGTCCCAGCCATCCGAACAATGCTCAACAGTACTTGACACCTGTGAAGACAAAGACTGCCTCTACGTGCATCACGCAAGCTGCCGCTGCGTCCGGTCAATATGGATACGGAAATGAGCTCTCTTGGTGTTCTTCAGGACGGCATGAGTGAACCACCAAAGGGCTACGACCTTGGCTTCACCCTTCTATTCGAGCAAACCACGTTACCCCTCGTTTCGGGGACCGTACTCATTGCAACATCACTGTTCTATCTATTGTGTTATCTGACAAGCCCTGCTCATATTTCCACCAGCCTTCGCTCAGGTGCTAAGCTGGTGAGTCCCGAGCCCAGCGTCTGTGCCAGATGTTCATGCGAAATCTCGCTAATTCATCATGACTGAATACAGGCTGCAACGGCCACTCTGCTGGGATCAGAAGTTGCTTCTCTAGCTTTGCGGAGGACTCTACCTGACTATCGCTCTGTCGAATCGCTTGCGACATTGATCATTCCATGCATTTGCTCCCTGTGCGTTGCTGTGAGAATCAATTCAAGATGCCAACAGCTTTCAAGGTTTGCTATTCTGATGAGCTTATATCTTAGCGTTTCTTCAATTTTGGATATCATCAAGGCTTTAACGTACCCCATACAACGGGAAATTGTTGTGGCATTCGTCATAACTGCATTATCCAAATTCGTGCTTATTCTACTCCATTTGACACCTAACAGAGTTCAGAACCGAGATGCAAATCCCAAGACCTCCCGAGAGGCAGACATCGGAAGCGGTTGCCGTACTATCTTCTTTTGGGTGGCCTCTACTATTTGCTTCGGTTTTCGGAACATGCCAACTGCTGAGAAACTTGGACTTCTTGGAGATAGTTTGCCATCCCGACAGCTGTCGGCAACCTTCAATCCCAACTGGATGAGGCGTAAGATTGATCAGTCCCCTGATCTTTAGAAGATCTGTTCCTCCGAGGCTGCTTCTTAGCAGAACAGCTGACGACATGCAGACAAGGACTCATCGCATTCATTGATAACAGCATCAATTCAAACACTCTTCTCGCCGTTTCTTTCTGTTGCGGTTCCCCGTCTCCTTCTCATCGGGCTCACATTCAGTCAACCATTTCTGTTCCAGCGCGTAGTGACTTTCCTCGGAGAGGAAGTCCGTTCCAAGAGAACCAGAGATGCCCTCATCGCAGTGACTTTATTGATATACTTAGGCAAAGCGGTAAGGCCTCGATTGATTGGATCATTTATCCAAATTTTTAATACTCATGGGTAGCACAGATTGCCAAAGCAAGCTATAACCACAGAAGCCACCGGCTGGTTGCCAATCTTCGCTGTATTCTTGTTGCTGAGATCCTCGATAAGGCTTTGCGGATAAATTACATAAACGATCACGAGCTCGCCGCAGCGACATTGATCAATACTGATGTAGAAGCCCTTGCATCAGAACTGCCTTCGTTCCATATTCTTTGGGCTAATTGCCTCGAATTCGTCTTGGGCACATACCTTCTTTCCTCTACAATCGGGGCTGCAGCCGTCCTGATTGTGTTTCCCACAGCTCGTAAGTTGATTCTCCCATCCTTTGATATTTCGCTGTTCAAATCTTTTTAAGCGTTTCTGTACGAATAACTCGATGCTTAATTGCAGCTTTTTTCTCCTGGTTGATCGGAGCACACAGTGCTGCTCGAGTCGCGTGGAACTCGGAAGTCGAGAAGAGAGTTTCGGCAACTTCGAGTGTTCTGCAGCAAGTTCAGAACATTCAGATGATTGGACTGGCCTCTGTCGTCACTGATCTGATTCAAGGATTACGCGAAGCGGAGATTTTGAAATCGAGAAGATTTCGCATCTTGTTCATCACTTTGAAATCGGCGAGTGAGTGCGAAGGATTTCCTCAGCGAGAATGACACTGACCGAAATGAGTCGTATTTTGCGCTGAGATCACGCCTATGATTCTGATGACCGCCGCTGTTTGCTGGACTTCGTTCGTCAATGGCTTAGAGATTGTGGAAACCTACAAAACCTTGGCTTTTGTCAACCTTACAGCTTATCCTCTGCTTCATATTATGCTTTCCTTTCCTCAAATGAAGTCCATATTAGGTTCGTTTGAACGAATTGAAGCCTTCCTACTTCTCGATGAACGGCAAGATGGGCGAGAGACAATCAACGATCTGGTCTTACGCAACAGCGAGCCTCGAGAAGTTTCAGACCAGCCGTTTAAGAACAAACCCTCAATCCAACTACACTTACCCCAACCGCCAGTTGTCTTTGTCGAGGCGTCTATCTCATTAGGAGCGAAGAAAATTCCCATTTTGAAAAAGGTGAATATATCTATTGCACGGGCGGAAATCGTGGCAATTATCGGTCCAACGAGCTCGGGCAAGTCAGTGTTTCTGAAGGCAATACTTGGAGAAGTTCATTGTATAGAGGGTATCATCTACGTTGAGCAGCGGCGAATCGCATACTGCGATCAGAACCCATGGCTGAGAAACAGCTCCATTCGAGATAACATTATTGGCAATAACTCTTACGACCAATCGTGGTTCAATCTTGTCCTTGAATCATGCCTTCTTACTGAGGACATCTCCCGGTTGCCTAGTCAGGAAGAGACGCTCGCTGGAAATGGCGGCAGCAACCTCAGTGGCGATCAGAAACAGCGGATTGTTAGTCGTGTCTTCGATCCTGTATGATTATGGACCTGAAACTTATTCACTAGGCACTCGCAAGAGCAATATACTGCAAGTCTACTCTCTTGGTCTTGGACGATATCTTCAGATCCCTCGACCGACCCACAGCCATAGCTATCCTGTATAGGCTCTTTTCATCGGAGGGATTGCTAAGAAGGCTTGGAAGCACTGTGGTCATGGCCACGAATTCAGGTACAGAATAACTTATCGCGAGATTGTCGCGGGCAGCGTTGCTAACATACTCCTAGCCGAGTATATCGAGATGTCAGATAGAATCCTTGCTGTCGACGACTACGGGTATATGAAAGATGTCACCAACGAAAATGATGTGTTGAGGCACGGAAACAAGAACAGGGATACAAGATTGACAGAAATGGATGGGATATCTTTCAAAGATGCGCAACTAGAGGATGAATTGCCCGAATTGCCAAAACCCGATTCTATATTCGAGAAGGTGACTTCCAGTCACCAAAGCGGGGGCCTGAAACTTTTTTCGTATTATCTCAAATCAGCGAGTAAAAGACTGTGGCTGACCTGGATCATTCTTGTCATCATATCAACAATTGCAGAAAGATTGCCCGGTAAGCTGGCTTGCTGACTTGGTCGTTTCACTAGCTAAGCTTACAGCACAGGTATCTTTATCCTGATATGGTTGAAGGTAGCACCGGAGAACAGGATTTACCTAGTCGGATATATCTCGACGGGAATCGCCGGTACCGTGCTGAACGCTGCGGTTCTAGCGTTAGTTAGCCATTCAGTTCTTTGGTCATGATTTGTGCCATATTGACGATGCTCTTATAGCATACTCTACCTCAAGATGGTTCCACTGACCTCCGAGAACCTGCACCGCGATCTACTCGACACTGTGATGAGGTACGGATGAGGATTCTTCTACAAGCCTTTTCTGCTAACTGATTCTGGTCAGGTCAACTTTGTCTTTCTTGTCATCTACGAATACGGGATCCATCCTCAATTCGTAAGACTACCGCCGAATGGGTGACGATCACGAGCTAATATGGCCTTGGTCAGCCAGGAGTTGCCAACGGCCCTATACTATTTTCTTTACTATGAGAGTGCTTTCTTTACACATTATGCTGTTCTAGCCTAACTGAGAATTAGCCATTTTCCTGTTCATGACAGATATTGGAATTATCATTTCTGGCTCAACCGTCGTGTCTTTCGTCATGCTCCCCCTTGTTGCCTTTCTGTATGCTGTTCAACAATCTTATCTTCGATCATCTCATCAGCTCCAACATCTCGAGCTAAATGCGAAATCGCAATTATACTCTCAGCTCATCGAGTTGAAAGCCGGGTTGATGCACATCCGAAGTTTTGGGTGGGACAAAAGCTATCTCTCACAGAGCCTCGGCTTACCCGACCATTCGCAGCGGGCATTTTACTACATGTCCTACATACGAGTCTGGCTTGGCCTAATTTTGGATTTGTGTGTCCTAGCCATTGCAACCACTCTAGTCTCCGCCGCATCATGCAGTATCAGCGGCCTTGTCTCCCAGAATACTATGGAGCTCGCTTTGCTGAATCTCATCAATTTCCCAGATGTCATCAACAATGTGATCGAGGATTGGGCCTCTTTGAAAACATCTCTCGAAGCTGTTATGCGCATCAAAGTCCTCACTTAAGAGGTTCCCATTGATCACGAGCCCACTACAACATGTCCGTCATCGGGCTTTTTGAGCCGAGGTGCCATACGAATGGTTGATGTGACTTCTGCATAAAGGTGAGTACTGCGTCGCGTATTTTTCACCCCCTTCTATGCCAGGACGTCCGTATTCACTCCTTGTAGCGTCTCTGGGTCGCTTTCAAAAATAGCCCTCGAAAAGGTTAACCTGGACATAAAAGCTGGGCAGAAGGTTGCCGTGATTGGTCGAACAGGAAGGTATGTTTTGCTAAATCCATTGATGCTATGCAAGATGAGCTGATCACCCTGTAGTGGAAAAACTTCACTCATCATGACTCTATTGAGGTTTCTGGATTACACCGGAACGATCGAAGTTGACGGCGTAAATTTGTCAACTATTTCGCGCCAAAACCTGAGGTCTTCCATTACAACGATTTCGCAAGACATTGTTGAACTTCCTGGCAGCGTTCGATACAATCTCTTGCCGATCACCAAGAACAAACTCAACCAAGGCGTCGGTGCGACTCTAGAAGGCATTTTAGAGCGAGTTGGGTTGCTGGACCACATTATCTCTCAAGGAGGATTAGATGCATCACTTGCAAGTATGAGCTTCTCTCACGGGCAAAAGCAGCTGTTTGCTATTGCGCGCGCGGTACTGCATAAAGAGAGATATGGTAGCAAGGTCATACTGATGGATGAAGCGATGAGCGCACTCGACACCAGAACTGCGCAAAAAGCACAGAAATTCATCGAGGAGGTGTTTGCCGACTGTACCACGATTTCCGTCTCACACCGACCAGATATCACCGCATACTCAGATATGGAGGTAACGATACGCGACGGCAGGATGCTTGTTGTCGAAGATCGACAAGCATTATGAAAAATTTCCTTGCATTGGAGCAAAAGGTGCTTTTAAAGCAGTTGCCGTTCCAAGCCAAGCTAGTACCGCGGCGGGCATTGACCGTTGTCTGCAAATCAGGCAGTGTCCACGCCCCAATAGCCGTATCCGTCTCTGCTTACTTCGTCGTATATCATTTTATTTTTGTACGTTCATGGATAAATTGATAACAACTTTATGTCCCTATACATGCTCTGTTCCGGCCTTACTACTGGCGTTTGTGTATATACTTATCTTTTGTAGTCATGATTTTCGGGCCTACTGAATTGTATTATTGACATTGAGGCAGGCGATCAAGCGTGTTGGCTTGTGGCACTGTGGCTGGTGTGGCTGACTGTGGCCCGCTGATACGAAGTTTCACCGACCCCAGACCCCTGCTATCGCTCGTCGTCGAGAAAAAAAAGTTTTGGCGGGGCGACAGATTCGGCAGTCCATTATCCAACCTGCCTGCATTTTGACGTTTCCAACTCATATTCACCCACATATCAAAATGGGCGCTGGACGACGAATGGTCAGAAAACAGGGTGCCCCCGAGCCCCTGTCAGAAGAACACTTTGCCAAACTCAAGCGCAAGGCTGGTCTGCCCGTCGACACGCCGTCAGAGACACCCGATACCAAGCGACGAAGAAAGAATGCGCAGCCCAAGGGCAAGGCCAACGGGCAGGCGGTGACGAATACGGGCGAGAAGGGAGGCAGAGTCAAGAGCAATGGCTCCAAAACCAAGACCAGATCCAAGCCTCTGCCAGTAGAAGAGGAATCAGACCTCGACATTGAAAAGCTTTCGGACCTGGACAACGGCGAGGCCACGCTGGGCGACGACTCCCTGGGATCCGACTCGTCCGTCTTCGACTCGGACGCAGAAGACGATGTGGGAAAGCCGATATTCTCAGAAGACGAGGATGAGTCCGACGCAGAGGAGAAGCTCACAGCGGCCAACATTGAGGGCCTGTCGCGAAAGCTGGACCGGCAATTAGCAGAGGAGGAGGCTGCCAACGCGGCCGAGCTGGCCGAGAGCGCCATGCAGACCAACATTGACGGAGACAAGCCGCACATTGTGGACGACGATGACGACGAGCCCTCAAATGCCCTGCTGGCGCCTGATCTGCAGTTGCTGCGCACAAGAATCACAGAAAACATCCGCGTGCTCGACGACTTTGCCAACCTCGCCGAGGACGGCCGCTCGCGGTCAGAGTACACGTCGCAGCTCATCAAGGACGTGTGCGCCTACTACGGCTACTCGGAGTACCTGGCCGAGAAGCTGTACAACCTGTTCACGTCGCGCGAAGCGTTTGCCTTTTTCGAAGCCAACGAGTCTGCGCGGCCCGTCGTCATCCGAACCAACACGCTGCGCACGCACCGTCGCGATCTCGCCCAGGCCCTCATCAACCGCGGCGTCACGCTGGAGCCCGTCGGCAAGTGGTCCAAGGTCGGTCTGCAGGTCTTTGAGAGCAGCGTGCCCCTGGGTGCGACGCCCGAGTACCTCGCCGGCCACTACATCCTGCAAGCTGCGTCCTCCTTCCTCCCCTGCATGGCCCTCGACCCCCAGGAGAACGAGCGCGTGCTCGACATGGCCGCGGCCCCCGGTGGCAAGACGACGTACATGGCGGCCATGATGAAGAATACGGGCGTCGTCGTCGCCAACGATCCCAACAAGGCGCGTGCCAAGGGTCTCATCGGCAACATCCACCGCCTCGGCGCGCGCAACGTCATTGTCTCCAACTACGACGCCCGCGAGTTTCCCAAGCCCATGGGCGGCTTCGACCGCGTGCTACTCGACGCGCCGTGCTCGGGAACCGGCGTCATCGCCAAGGACCCCAGCGTCAAGACCAACAAGACGGAGATGGATTTCATGCAGCTGCCCCATATCCAGAAGCAGCTGCTGCTCGCGGCCATTGACTCGGTCAACCACTCGTCCAAGTCGGGTAGCTACATTGTGTACTCGACGTGTTCCGTGACGGTTGAGGAGAACGAGCAAGTCGTGCAGTATGCGCTGTCTCGACGGCCCAACGTCAAGCTCGTGGAAACGGGGCTCGCGTTCGGCAAGGAGGGCTTCACGAGCTTCATGGGCAAGAAATTCGACTCTAGCCTGCGCATGACGAGGCGGTACTACCCGCACACCTACAACGTGGACGGCTTCTACGTTGCCAAGTTTAAAAAGATTGGCCCCACGCCGGCCAAGGCAGCGCGCGAGAAATCTACGCAAGACGAAATCGTCGACAAGACACCCATCGCGACAGAGGAGACCACCGAAAAGGACGACTTTGGCGGCTGGGACGAGGAGGACAAGGCGTACATGGAAAAGGGACGACGAAACGCCATGCGACGACGCGGCATAGACCCCAAGAGCAACAGAAAGTAATTGTACCAACAGGAGCCGTCTTTTATGTAATGCAGGAGTTCAAAAATTGATATTAATGTCTACGCCCAGCCCAGAGATCCGCCCATGCAAAAGTATGTAAATTCATCAAGCATCATGTCCGTCGTCTCATTCGTAAAAAAAATAAAACGCCGCGCCCTCCTTTTTGTCTATAATGCAAATCAATGTGATGCAATGTCTGTTGTTCAGGGGGGGGCAGTCGATCCGTTGAACGCCGTTTACATCGCCAGCTCGTCAAACTGCGATACCAAGTCGCGAATGGTCCACCGCCACATGTCGCGATCTCTTGGTCCGCGACCAACCCACTTCTCGCACTTCTTCCTCCACCGGTCCTCCTCCTCGCGCTGTCGTCGCACAAACTCGGGGCCGACGTCAAATTCCTCGCCCACGAGCCAGTCGTCTTTAATGTCCGACACGCGACCGCCCTCGCCTCGGCGGTCCTCCTCGCCCGCGTTGTCGTCGAGGTCGGGGATGTCCTTGAACACGTCGTCCTCGTCGTCCAGGGCGTCGAAGCCGTCCATGGTGTCGCTCGTAGCCTCCGACTTGGGCTTGCTCCCCAATTTCAGCCAGCACATGTTCTGTGGGTCAAAAACCATCCCGCTGACGACCTGGACGCCCTTGGTGGCGCTGATATTGGTGATGAGGGCAGGGCGCGGGGTGGCCACCTCCTTGTCGCCCGCCGGGTGCGTGACTGTGGCGGGCGTTGAGACGGTACCCTCAAAAACGTTGAGGGCATTCTCGTTGCCTTCCCACCGGAACGTGTCGGCGTTGTAGTACATGCCATTGACCACCTTGGAGTCCCTGCCGGCGTTGAGGTTTGAGATGAGGTGCGGCTTGAGCTGCTGCGGCCGCTTTGTCTTCTTCTTGGAGCGGATGGTCGCCTGGGGCAGGCTCGGCTGGTGACTGAGGTTGGTCGTCTTGGGCCCGAGGGGCGCCTGCGCTTCTCGCTGAGCGGCAATCGTGGACAGCGGCCCGTGGCTGGGGGCGCGGTGGGCGAGGGACGTCTCACGCGCGATGCGGCTGGCCGTGGTGTCACGAGCAAAGCGCGGTGTCGTTGTTGTGGTTGTCCTGGCCGGCGAGTAGGGGGTTGAGGGCGCCGGCGTGGCGGTCCGGTCGGGAAGGATGTTCTGGTAGAGCCGGCTGCGGATGGTGGCCTTGGCGCTGCCTGTAGTCGCGGGCTGCTTGAGGAATCTTGTTTCCGACTCTCGCGACGTCGGCAGGTCGTCAAATCCGTCGAGTTCGTGGCCGTCGCCAAAGTGCTTCTTGTTCTTGGGCTTGCTGAGCCGCTCCCACGTGTCCGCGACAACCCTATACCGGTGTGGACTGGGTGATCGCACGCCAGACCTCGAGAAGGCGCGGGAGATGGGCCGCAGGTCGATGGCGTTGTCCGAGTCGTGCCGGCGGAACTGGCGCAGCGTCTTGGAGGCGACGTACTGCGATTTCCCCTGCGAGGCGCCCGCCGGCAAAAAGGGTTGGGGTTTCCGCGTCAACAAGGCAGGGCTGTCGGTAAGACCCGAGCGCTGCCGCTCCACCGGTGTCTTGGGTCGCAGTCCAGACTGTGGACGGGTTGAGGTCTCACCCCTAGAGGGAGGCCGATGGGACGACATGGGCTTGGAATGTGTGTCGTTGAGAGCCCGCACGGCGGGGAGAGAGCGTTTTTGTTTGAGGAGCTGCGAGTTTGTCGTCGATGCCTCGCCCTTGAGCGACGAGAAAGATGACCGAGAGCCCACTTCGCGGCCGCGCGGCGTGGAGAGAGGAAATTGTCGCCCGGGAGAGGTCGTTGTTGTTGGTGTCGGCAGGCTGGTAACGGAAGACTGGTGTGCGTGGCCGAGACGAGACTGTGAACGACGACTGGTGCGCCAGGGGGCCCCTGAGGCGCCGCCGCCGCTCTCATAGACGGGTTCCAGCGATGTTGAATGTGCGCGTTCATGGCTGAGGCGGGGAATTCTAGTTGTTTGCAACGAGGACCCCGGCTTGTTCGTGAACGTCAAAGACACGGCAGTCTTGGGCCGTGCGGGACTTGCGGGCTGGGTCTCCTTGACCTTGATGTTGCGATGGAGCGTGAGCTTGCCGGGCCCAAAGACGTTGCCGTCGCCAATGTCGAGGTCATCAAAAAAGTCCTCGCGGTCTGCCTCTGCCTGCGGTGTCTTTTTGGGTGCTTTGTTTGTTGGGGCCGACGTGGGTGAGGGGGATGACTCTTCGGGGATCCTTTCGGGTGAGAAGCTCTTTTTGCGTTGCTGAAGGCGCTCTTTAAAGTTGAAAGGACCCGAGGGCAGCACGAGCCCGTCAAAGGTCTCGTCCTCGCTCTCGGCGGTAATGGAGCTCGAGATGCTGGGGCTGAGGGCAGACGCCGAGGAGCTTCGCGCAGAACGCCCATCTCGTCGCGTGCCGCCGTAACGGGTGCCCAGGCTGCCCTCGCCCCAGTCCAGGTCGTCAATGTTGGATGACGGCGTCTTGGGAATGTCTCTCCTAGTGGACAGCCGTAGCTTGCCGTCCGACGGAAGTTCCAAGTCCTGCTCAAAGTTGTCCTCGGGCTCCTTGGCCTTGGTCTGTTCAGACTTTTGCGGTGTGGGTGGCGTGATAAATGACACAGGTTGCGGAGGTATTCGGCCTTTCGAGACCTTGATGGTGGCGGCGCCGTCGCCGAAAAAGTCGTCATCGTCGTCCTCGGTGTCTTTGAATTTGTCCAGGTTGAGAGCCGAAGATAGGCCACTTGTGTTGGATTGCGTCGACTGCCTGCGGTGCGGCTGCGTGAATGTGGGCGATTTCATCGTCCGTGTCGGGCTGCTTTGTATTGAGCCGCCGCTCACTTGGCGGAGCGTCTCTGGAAACTCAATGTCGGATTTGGGCTTGACGCTCAGCGCCTGCGAGGCATCAGGCAGCTCAAGGTCGGTCTCCCAGTCCTCCTGGATAATCTTTTTGAGTTTGCGTCCTCCGAGGCGTTTGATCGTGCCGCCCATTAAAGCGGACGGAGGGATATTCTTTGGTAACGGTATGCCCGCGTGCTCTGCCGCCGCAATGGCGTCCATGGTGGATGTCTCATCGTCTCCAGGCAGATGCAACTGCTTCTCTTCTCCGGCGATGGATTCCAGCTCCGAGCGGAAGGATACATGAGATGAGGTCGAGTCACGTCTTCGAGAGGGTGGTCGGGACAAGGCGTGTGAATTGGCTGGTCCATTGTTGGTGGTGAAGGAGCTTCGAAAGGATAGCTCGTCGCCCTCTACGAGAAAGTCTTCGTCGTCGTCCCAGTTTTCAATTTCATTTTCCACGGGCTGCCGCGGCTTCAATCGGAGAGGTTCCATGCCTGGCGGTCGCGCAGGCTGGACGAGACGGGCTGTGAAGGCAGTTTCGTTGGGCTCAGGTGTACGATTGTGACCGGTTTCAAGATTACTTTGGCGGACTCATAATCGTCACCTATCAAGAGACGGGCAGGTTGCAGTCGGCGGTGGCTACTTTTCGTCACGGCAGATACAAGGTTAAGGTTACTGTTAATGCAAATGGTGCGGAGAATCAAGTCGACCGCGATCTATCGGTGGCGAGGCAGATTTCGCTCGAATACGATGGCGCTTTGATGCGCAGCAGCTGTCGGCAAAGCTGTGCGATTAAAAAATTTTTTGCAGATTGTGTGTCGTTGGTGGGCGTGTCGTTGGGAAGCGAGTTGGTGATGCGGTCAGCCGGTGGGTTGGAGGAGGCGGGTGCAGCAAAGTGGGAATGGAATGGGGGACTGGAAAAAGAAGGCTGGGAGGGGGCCAGCAGCTAATACCCCGAGGGCACTTGCCTGCTCACGGCACGGATTACGGCTTTGTGGCACCCACTGGGCAGCGTGGGCAGGTGCTCAGGGGTGGCTGGCAGGACCCAGGGCCCCAGGGCCTGCTGCTGCCACTTACTCTGGCCGTTCTTCAGCGCCGTCGGCGGCCCCAGACCCTGCTGTCTCACTGGAGGTTGGTCGCAGTTGGTCCGGATGCAGACTAGTCCCACGCTGCTTCAACTCTCGTCATATCACAAACGATGCTTCATGTAGGCCGTTTTGATTCAAGGCACCCTATTTTCAAGTATTCACGGCGATTCAGTGCGCATTCTCATCTTCAGCCGACGTTGTTTCGTCGCACGAGTTTGACGCAGCATGGCCAACCACACCAGGCACTCTCAAACAACCTGGGTGAGCCCGGCGACAAATATAACACGGACATCTGTCTCTTCGATCATGGGCCTCATCGTTTAGCCAGGATTCCCCAGAACACAAAGAGGGCCATCTCACGGCCCGCGGCGACGTGTGGCCCTCGGCACGGCTACTCGAACATCAGCTGTCGGATCTGGCAATGAAACACCTGGAGTCAACTCAGGACAGGTGGCACCATGCGTCAGAACTATCTCCCATCAAGCATGTGTTTGATCACCGGAAACAAGCCGCCTCGCACCCGAATATTAATAATAGAGAGAGCACACGAATTTGCCATAATATGCACATCATTCATGCATGAGAGTCGACTCTCGCAGCCCGGTGCCTGCTAAAGCGGCGCCCCGTGGTCCATGCTGCACACCACCTTGTCTCCCCCGAAAGCTGATTGGAGGTACGAGTCGCGTGCTGCCAAAATCAACAAAATCGCGTCAAGTTCGCGCCAACTCAGCACAATGGATGATGGAAGAGTTGCTGAGATGCATTTCCGTGATAGAAAGGTCGTGATGGCTAACGTCAAGTAATTTCGTACAATAACCGGCCGGACAAAGGGCCATGTGCATGTGGCAGCTGGCAGCGACATGCAGGTCGTTCCTCCAACCAGCACCGTCATCGACTCCGGACCCACCTGAGCTGCATGGCCAATGAGGCTCGAGTCTAATTAGCATGCGGCTGCCTGGCACTTACACCTCACCTCGTTCTCAATGCCATAAATCGTCCATCATCGTGATTGAGTAGCTTGGTAAGCTTTCTCATCATGGCTCCAAAAAGAGTGCTCAAATTTTCTCGAACAGACGAGGAGTCGTTTGTGCTCGTCCACGTCTCGTCCAGGGGCTCCAAGGCTCTCGACCTCAAGCTTGTCGGAACAGAGGGCGCAGCTCCTTATGCTTGCTCGTGTAAGTCGTCCTCCACTCAAACCAATTCGAATTATCTCATTCTGACATCCGTAGTGAGGCACAACCGGGTCTCGTCGCTTCGTGTCAAAAACTGCCCTGTATCGGAAACGGAATGGCGGAATATTCTTCTTTCGTTGTTCCAACAAGAGCTCCTCTCCGACATCCAAGCAACCGCAACAGTTCAAAGCGAATCATCCGTAACCCTGACAATTCGAAAGCAGGTCCAGGGCATCACAGTAAGCGTCTCGTCTCCAGGGTTGCCGCTACGAAACTGACACCAACAGCAACGTCTTGGTTCCATAGTACTAAATTACGAAGAAAATGAGACAATCGAGCTGTTCGACTGGTGTGCCATCTCGGTGGATGCCTTCACGCAGAGTCAAGAGTCTGCCAGCAAGGCCGCGACAAAGCTCAACGGGATCCAAGCGTCGATAGATGACCTCAAGTCACAGCTGGATGAGCTAATCCAAGCAAAGCAGGAGGATGAGGTAGCGCTCCTCCAAAAAGTTTAGAGACCTATTAAACGAGAAAAAGGTCAAGATACGGGAGCAGCAAAAGGTCATTGCAGAGTTGTCGTCAAACGCGCCAGCCGCGTCCACAGAGCCCAAGTCCACAGATGAACCCCCTCCGAATCCGCCGAGGAAAAAGGCAGCAAAGAGAAAGGCCAAGGCTGTTGAGCCAGAGGAGCCCGAGGAAGATGTTGCCACCGTCGTGAAATCAGAACCAGAAGAGTCTGACGACGGCAACACGACAGAGGCAACCGCTTCCGTAGGCAGTGACGACGAGGACGAAATTATGGATGAGGCAGAGGATGGTGGGCAAGCTGGGAAGGAACCAGAGCCGCCCAAGAAGCAACCTGCAGCGCCGCCACCACCCAGAAATCTTCCGTTTCAGCCAAAGAAGTCCGTGGCGGCTGCAAATGAGTCCGATTCCGACGACGAATTGTAGTCTGGCTGTATTAAGTCTATCATAGTGATCTATCCTGCTTAGCGCCTGTCGTTGGCATCAAATTTTCGACCCCAAAACGCCCTGAAATGTTTCTGGGCCCCTGCATCCGCAATCCGTGCCACTTCTTCCTTGGTGAGCGAAAAGGTGGGCAACTTGGCCAGGTAGCCCTCGAGGCGGACTCTGTTTGAGCTTGTAGTCACTGCCACGAGTCCTTGGTCAATAATCCAGCGGAGGCCAATTTCAGACTCCGAGACGCCATACTTGCTGGCCAGCTCGGACCAGATCGCATCGACCGGGCCGCCCTTGGCTTTGGTGATGGGGATTAGTGGCCCATAGGCGGCTACGGCAATGTTGTGCTTTTTGTGGAATGCAACTAGGTCCCCGTGCTGGAGGTATGGGTGAAACTCAATCTGGTTAATGGCGGAAGGGATCTTGGCCGTCTTGAGGATGGCCTCGAGGCGTTCCTGGAAAAAGTTGGATACTCCAATGGACTTGGCGCGTCCTGAAGCCTTGATGGCCTCCAAGTCTGCCCATTTCTGCTGAAGGTCCTCGTCAGAGGCGGCAAACCACGGAGCATGGATCAGATACAGATCGACGTAGTCTAGTCCCAGTTTCTTGAGAGATAGTTCGAATGCTTCTTGTGTTGGCTGTTGCCTTTCACCGTGAATCTTAGTGGTGACAAACAGCTGTTCTCTGGGGACGCCAGAGGCCTTGATGGCAGCGCCGAGCTCTTCCTCGTTTCCGTAAACTACTCCCTGTCAGTGGAGTTCACGAGATAGCAGCCACAGAGGCCATACCTTCGGCTCCATCAAGGTGGTAGTAGCCAACGTCGATAGCCAGCTTGGTGACATCTACGAGACTTTGGTCAAATGCAGAGTCTTTCTTGTAGTTGGCTGTTCCGAAGCCATAGGCAAACTGGCACTGTTAGCGTGCTCTCGACTAATACAGACGACATTGGTTACCACGGGGATGTCATTGCCGTCATTGAGCTTCAACGTTGGTGGGAAAGGCCCTTTGGTGACTGAAGTAGATGCCATTCTGAAGGTATGAATTGGTGTCAAAGGAAAAGGTGCGGTGGTGTATGAAGACAAGTGCAAGTTCAGTGACTGAAATCGTCTATAAATGTCGCCATCCCCGCTGTGAGGGGCTACCCGCGACGGAAGGCGCAGTCATCGGATAAGAGCACGGGTCATGGATTACAAATACGGCCGATGGTGCAACAACCCTGTTGCTGTTGACGATGAATTTTGTTGTGCAAGTTGAGCTCAATTGAGCTCAGATGTGACTTATACGGTAACGATAGAAGGCTACAAGCAGACCGTAAGCATTCTTGGGTATATTGTTGCTTGGCGTTGGTCATAGGGTAAGCGAGCCGGCGCCGATGCGTGCCTCCAGACGCCCTCATGCAACCAATCGTGCTAAATCAGACGCCGCATCTGTGACCAAAAAGTAATTCGTTGCGTCTTACACATAATCATCACATCATCTTCGGAGCTTGTGTGCGTTGGGGCGAACATCCGGCCGACCGTGTGTGGGATGCGGATGCTATCAACTTGACGTCAACAAGGGTCGCCACTAACGACTGCTTGTATTATGCCGACCCGTTCGCGAGCTCTTCATAAACAGCCACGGCAACAACTCACAAATCGCCTTTGATGCTCTTTCGTGCAGGACTTCCGCGAGCTATATTGCGACTGCGAGTTCCCATCATGGCAGCAAACCACACCACAGCCGGCGGCGGCAGAACCTTGAAAGACCTGCCCAAGTCATGGCACTTTACTGAATCACTCCCTGCAGACGCCGAGTATCCCACACCGGCTGCTTCACACAAGACTCCCCGTGATAAGATCCGGCCGCGACAGGTGCGCAATGCCGTCTTTACGTGGGTGCGGCCAGAGGAGCAGAAAGACCCGGAATTGCTTGCAGTGAGCCCGGCTGCGCTTCGTGACCTCGGCATCAAGGCTGGCGAGGAGAAGACGGAAGATTTCCGCCAGTTCGTTGCGGGAAACAGGCTACTCGGCTGGGACGAGGAGAAGCTCGAAGGAGGTTACCCATGGGCCCAGTGCTACGGAGGGTTTCAATTTGGCCAGTGGGCTGGCCAGCTCGGCGATGGTCGGGCTATATCGCTCTTTGAGACCAAAAACCCGGAGACTGGGAAGCAGTACGAGCTCCAGCTCAAGGGTGCTGGCCTGACGCCATATTCGCGCTTCGCCGACGGAAAGGCTGTCTTGAGGTCGAGCATCCGAGAGTTTGTGGTTTCCGAGGCCCTCAATGCGCTCAGCATCCCAACTACTCGCGCCCTGTCTCTCTCACTCCTGCCCCATTCCAAGGTCGTGCGAGAGACTATAGAGCCAGGTGCCATTGTGCTACGATTTGCCGAATCCTGGCTCAGATTGGGCAATTTTGACATCCTTCGCGCACGGCAAGACCGCGATTTGATCCGGAAACTGGCCACATACATTGCCGAGGATGTCTTTGGCGGATGGGAGACCTTGCCGGCCAGACTGGAAAATCCCGAAAGGGCGGATGAGTCGCCGCCTCCAGGGCGCGGTGTTGGAGAGAAGGACCTACAGGGGCCAACGCAGACGGCGGAAAACAGATTCACGAGGCTCTACCGGGAGATTACTCGTCGCAGTGCCAAATGCGTCGCGGCATGGCAAGCCTACGGCTTCATGAATGGTGTTTTGGTGAGTGTTCCTTCAGGGAGTCAAACGTGGATGAAGCTAAAGATATAAGAACACCGACAACACATCAGTGTACGGGCTGTCTATTGATTTCGGCCCGTTTGCCTTCATGGACAATTTTGATCCATCGTTTACGCCAAACCATGACGACCATATGCTGCGGTATAGCTACCGGAACCAACCCACCATCATTTGGTGGAACCTCGTCCGCTTCGGCGAGGCAATCGGTGAGCTCATGGGTGCTGGGGGCCTTGTTGACGACGCTACTTTCATCTCAAAGGGCGTCAAGGAGGACCAGCAGGAAGAAATCATTTCGCGAGCAGAGAAGCTCATCATGCAGACGGGCGACGAGTTCAAGGAGACGTTCTTGACCGAGTACAAGCGGCTAATGGCGGCAAGACTTGGGCTGCGGCAACTGAAAAAGACAGACTTTGATGAGTTGTTCAGCTCGGCTCTCAACACGCTGGAGGCGTACGAGCTCGACTTCAACCACTTTTTCAGAAGGCTGAGCCAGATTCGCCTCTCAGAGATTGCTTCACTCGAAGCCCGAAAGAAAAAGGCAGGTGTCTTCTTCCACAAAGAGGGTGTCATTGGGGAAACCGAGGCCCGTGAACGTCTCGCCAAATGGTTAGAGAAGTGGCATGCTCGCATCGTAGAAGACTGGAAGGATGATTGCGAGCAAGTCAGTGATGCTCAAGATCAGGCAAGAATCCAGGCCATGAAGCAAGTCAACCCCAACTTTGTACCCAGAGGCTGGGTCCTGGATGAACTGATCAGACGGGTTGAAAAGGAAGGGGAACGAGATGTCTTGGGTCGAATCATGCAGATGGCTCTGAATCCGTTTGAGGATGAATGGAGCGGCAAGACGTTTGAGGGTGTAGAGTACAAAGGTGACGTCGATGAAGAACAAAGGTGGGTTGGCGATGTTCCGCGACCAGGACGAGCATTGCAGTGTAGCTGTAGCTCATAGCCGCTCGACGGCAACAATAGGACATCGCGCCATGTAATTTAAAGACGGCCAAAGCCGTGCAGCGTGCTACAGATATACAAGAGTCTAGAAGATGTAACGACCGGCGGTAAGAGGCAACGCTCATCGAGATGAAATCTCTCCCATGCTTCCATAAACGGCGTAATGCAAATTTCTCTTGAGCACAAGATAGAAGAAGACTCGACTGAAAGCAACGTGCGTAAACACGATGCTCAAGCTCACCTACAATAAAGTGTGCCCGTGTACAATTAATGGAGAGAAGAGAAGAGAGCTTCGCTCGGCAAAATTCTCGTGAGACTTAATACAGCCCGCCGCAGAAAGTGGGCGCGTGGCCTCAGGTACACAGGGTGTGGTCGGCCAGCCAATCAGCGGCGATGTAAATTAATCGGTGTTTGGTGGATCATTGCTAATGCTTCCGCTGGGCCAGTTCTCTTCCCGGACGTCAACGAACTGAGTCTTTATCTCGCCGCAAACCCGCCTTGCATCGCCCACCACCCTCCCTACCCTCCGTCAAGGCGACACGATGCTCCGACAGTCTCTGGCACGTTCGGCTTGGCGGACAAGCAGGCGGTCCGCCAACGCCTCGCGGGCCTTCGCGACGACTCCTCGACGTCAGGCAGAGGTTGAACTGACAATTGGTGCGTAGCTTTTTGTTCCCGAGCCATTGAAGGGCGGAAATGTGCTAACAAGCGGTAGATGGAAAAAAGGTCTCAATTGAAGGTGCGAATGACGTGCTTGGGTATTGTGCTGGCCCAATTATATCTGACTGGTTTTGCAGCTGGCTCGGCCCTGATTCAAGCTTGCGAGAAAGCAGGCGTAACCATCCCTAGGTGAGTGATGAGATGTGTTTACTGTTCAAGGCCTGTGGCTAACTGTTTTTAGATACTGCTACCATGAGTATGATCTTCCTTCAACCTCTCGACGAGCCGAATCATTAACAATTGCCCAGAAAACTAATGATTGCCGGAAACTGCCGAATGTGCCTGGTAGAGGTGGAAAAGGCCCCCAAGCCCGTTGCTTCGTGTGCCTGGCCAGTGCAACCCGGTATGGTCGTCAAGACAAACTCAGCCATCACACACAAGGCCCGCGAGGGTGTCATGGAGTTTTTGTTAGCCAACCACCCGCTCGATTGTCCCATTTGCGACCAGGGAGGCGAGTGTGATCTCCAGGACCAGTCCATGCGATACGGCGCCGACCGTGGCCGATTCCACGAGATTGGCGGCAAGCGTGCTGTCGAGGACAAGAACATCGGACCGCTGATCAAGACGTCGATGAACCGATGTATCCACTGCACTCGCTGCGTACGATTTGCCAACGACATTGCTGGCACTCCTGAGCTCGGCTCCACCGGCCGTGGTAACGACCTTCAGATTGGCACTTATCTTGAGAAGAACCTGGACTCGGAATTGTCTGGAAACGTCATTGATCTGTGCCCTGTTGGTGCGCTCACCTCAAAGCCCTACGCCTTCCGAGCCCGTCCCTGGGAGCTGAAGCACACCGAGTCCATCGACGTTCTCGACGGCCTCGGCTCCAACATCCGAGTCGACTCCCGCGGCCTCGAGGTCATGCGCATCCTGCCCCGTCTCAGCGACGACGTCAACGAGGAATGGATCAACGACAAGACCCGATTCGCCTGTGACGGTCTCAAGACGCAGCGATTGACCATGCCCCTGGTCCGACGCGAGGGCAAGTTTGAGCCTGCCGACTGGCAAGAGGCCCTTACCGAGGTGGCCAAGGCCTGGGAGACCAAGAAGCCCCAGGGCAATGAGTTCAAGATCATCTCCGGCGCCTTGACGGAAGTCGAGTCTCTAGTCGTGGCCAAGGACATGGCCAATAAGCTTGGATCCGACAACCTCGCTCTGGATACCCCCACCGGCAGCCAGCCCATCGCCCACGGTGTCGACGTGCGATCCAACTACTTGTTCAACTCCCGCATCTGGGGCATTGAGGAGGCCGACTGCATCCTGATTGTGGGCAGCAACCCCCGACACGAGGCCGCCGTCCTCAACGCCCGCATCCGCAAGCAGTGGCTCCGGTCAGACCTCGAGATTGGCGTCGTTGGCGAGATGTGGGATTCCACCTTTGAGTTTGAGCACCTGGGCGCCGACCACGCCGCGCTGAAGAAGGCCCTCGCAGGGCCCTTTGGCAAGAAGCTCCAGGCCGCCAAGCGGCCCATGATCATCGTGGGCTCTGGTGTGACTGACCACGCCGACGCCAAGGCTTACTACGAAACCGTTGGTGCCTTTGTCGAGAAGAATGCCGCCAATTTCACGACCCCCGAGTGGGACGGCTACAATGTCCTCCAACGAGACGCCTCAAGGGCCGGTGCCTTCGAGGTTGGCTTCACCACTCCCTCCGCCGAGGTTGCCCAGACCAAGCCCAAGTTCGTGTGGCTGCTCGGAGCGGACGAGTTTAACGAGGCCGATATCCCCAAAGACGCCTTTGTCGTCTACCAAGGCCACCATGGTGACCGCGGTGCTCAGATTGCCGACATCATCCTGCCCGGTGCCGCGTACATCGAGAAGGCCGGTACCTACATCAACACTGAAGGCCGCGTGCAGACCACCCGTGCCGCCACCTCCCTGCCCGGCGCCTCCCGCACCGACTGGAAAATTCTCCGTGCCGCCAGTGAATTCCTTGGCGTCTCTCTGCCCTACGACAACCTCAATGCCGTCCGCGACCGCATGGTCGAGATCTCCCCCGCCCTGGCGGCCTACGACGTGGTTGAGCCGGTCGCCCTGCGACAGCTGAGCAAGGTCCAGCTGGTGGACCAGAATAAGGGATCTAAGGCTACAGGAGAGCCGCTGAAGAAAGTCATTGACAATTTCTATTTCACAGATGTCATCTCTAGAAGGTATGTATTCCACCCGCACCGCATCCTCCACAGCCATTCTAACATGTCTAGTTCACCAACCATGGCTCGCTGCTCGGTAGCCAAAGCCACCGGCGACCCCAGGATGAATCTGATGGCCCCCGGAATGGAGGAGGATAGGCCCATGGGCCAGATTGCCTACGGAGCATAATCTGTACCAAAATAAAATTCCCTTTGTATTGGAGGCAGTGACCGTGTTTGTACATATAGCTGGGGAATGAGCCGTGGTAGAAGAGTAGGGGTAAATAATCTTGCCAAGCACGTCCCTTTCTTCACCGTGATGTATTTTCTGCGTCGTGATCACTATCGATATCCATCGCATCCTCTTCGGCTTCCCTCGCCCTCGCCAGCGCCTCTGCGTAGAAACTCCTCGTCGATCTGACGTGCCTCTCGTATCCACTCAGCTCTGACAATGTCCTCGATACTGTGGCCAAAATCTTCAATTTCTTATCCTCTTCTGGCGAGTGTACTAGCCATGCATCAAAATCAGGAGCACTGGGCAACTGTTTGCCCGCGGTGGCCTCCCGCGGCGCTTCGAGGTTGGCGATCATGGTCCTTCTATCGTCTGGGTGGAAAGCTGTGCGTTGGTCAGGCGCGTAATGCGTGTTCTGACTCCGTGGAACTTCGCGAGCGATGCGTATGCATTCTCGCTTAATGAGCGCCAGGATGTTGGCTTTGACGGCCGCGGCGTGGGCGTCCATGATGGATATGCTGGCCTCGAGGTGGTCGGTTGCTGAAGTGGGTGGCGCAAGGGGAGCAAGCATGTCCGCTGTGATTGGGACGTACATTGCAGGTGTGAGGGATGTGAGAACGGGAATTTCGTCGTCTTGCTGTGCAGATTTTTTGGATCTGCTCGATCTGCTCGATCTGCTCGATCGTGGAGGCGTTGGCGGTCTTGCCGCCATTTTGGGTACGATGATCTAGGTTGTTAGTGGATGAGTTTGGGGACAATTTGTGACGGCCGTGCGGTGTTCATGCAACCGGTCTCGTCACCTGAGCGGTGGCAGAACAAAAGCCATCAAGCTCTCAAGAAACACAAACGTGACAGGACATTTCTCGTTCATTTACATCACATCAAATATGTACATTGAATCGTGCACGCATGCATTCTTCTACCTGACACTTGCTAGGTGGCGGCACCAAGCCTATCCATTCTACATGACGGAGAGATCCCTTCGAGCTCTGCAGATGACTCTCGCCCATACGGATATCGGCCTCTACGGGCTTGTTTCATAAACATTGCCTATATATCAGCGAATCCTGTATTCGGTTTCAGTAAGCAGCTCTCCTCTGGCGGGCTCAGCACTGCCGAGCTGACATGACAGCCAAGCGGTTGCACCATGCTTGTTATTCATTATATGTCGTTATGAGTGATGCTTTGTTCATCACCTTGTTGGCAGGACCTTCCGCACGTATTCTCGCATAATCTTCAGCGCGGATCGTACCAAATCCTCGAGTCTCCGGTCCTTGCGTTTCCGCATCCATATCAAGACAATGGCAAGCAACACGCAGTCGACGAGGAGGTGTTTAAGCACCACCCAAAGAAGCCATCCAAACCAAGCCGGAAAGCCTCGATCTCGTTTTGATCGCCACTCTCGACCTGTGGTGATTTGCTCCCGCAGAGCAGCAACCTTTGCTGACAGCTTGGTCACCGCTCGCTCGACCTTTTTCTGCCACCTAGACGATTTTTGGTCTCTGCTCTCTTCAACCGCATCGTCGAGGTCCATCAACTTTTGTGATCGTAATTCGGCCTCGTCCTGTTCGCTCATGGGACTCAAAATCTTCATGGGGCCTTCCGAGCCGCTTAGTGGCTGCTGAAATTGGCGACGGGCCTTGTTGGACGTGGTTGCTTTCGGAAATGAGTCGGTCGAGCTCGGCGTGTTGTGTTTGATCTGATTCCACACGAACTCCAGCTCCGTGACGAGTTCGATGGCGTCACTGAATGCATATGTTAGTGGACTTCCGATTCATAAGGACAACAGGATCAACGTACGTGGTGTTGGCATATCGATACATGGTTTCGATCAGAGCCTCGACGTATCGTCGTTTGGCCTCTGTCCGACTTAGGCCCTTTTGAGCGTTCCATGCATCCCACTTGTCTCGTTCTCTGTGAAGCTCCTCGGCTGTGAGAAAGGGACCTGCTGTGGGCTGCTCCATGACGCCATCGACATTGCCCTCCATTGCTTGTTTGTAGAGGCCATAGAGACGAAGTCGGTTTGAGGGCGGCGGTCGCGACGCCCCCGTCTTGGGGATCTTTTTGACTGTGTTTAGTGCATGGACGAACACTCGGTCTATCGTTAGGTCAACGTCAGCATCTCGCAATCGTCAAGGCAGTGATATCGCACGCACCCACAGAGTCAGCCATTTTCCCCTCCAAGGGCAGGTGCAGCGTCTGCCGCACCTAGTTGTGGCCTGGTGCCTGCTTCGCGTCCCTAACAAGTCGCTTGCTGATGAGCCGTCCGCCAATTCCTATCACGAAGCAGTGACGCGCCGAACTCCGGGCACGGCGGGTCGTTATCGTCAACGGGTCCGGCGTGGATACCCAAACGAGTTCGCGAGATGTCTGGGGCGAGAGGAGATGAAGGCGAATTCTGGTGAAAGTATGCGAACTGAAAAGCATGAAAAGCCTGTCAATCCTTGTCAATGACGAAGGCAAGACGTTCGAGGATGGTGGTTGAGTGTCGTCTGATGGCTGGTCATGCTAGGGCCAGGAATGGCAGTCGCAACGGACCGAGGCCCCTTTGACTGACACTATCAACGCAGGCACGGGCTGGTGGGT
Organism: Periglandula ipomoeae IasaF13; assembly: GCA_000222875.2. Lineage (NCBI taxonomy): Eukaryota > Fungi > Ascomycota > Sordariomycetes > Hypocreales > Clavicipitaceae > Periglandula > Periglandula ipomoeae. Next base: position 81,666 of record AFRD01000100.1, read on the forward strand.
TGGCACAAGCACAAGCGTGCAATGGCAGCTGCCGCCCCCCAAATTGCATGCGGCCGAGGCAAACTCGTCCCAATTTGGCGGTAGGGACTCCCTAATTGGTCCGCCCCGTGAAGTACAGTCCGGGTTAGTGTGTGCCCCTCGAGAGAGAAGAAGATACTTTGAGAGGCAAGGATGAGATGTAATAAATTATCGGATTTTTGAAATGCGGCAGACTGGCCCTTGATATTCCAAAAGTCACTGCTGTTGATTCTTTGACCGCACAAGAATCGAGCGGCAGAAATTCGTCGAGCGTCGGCCAACTCCATTTGTTCTAGAACCATGCGCCAGGCATGTGTGTCCCACAGGGTGCTAAATTGCAATTCATGCACGTCAAAATTGCCATCCTGCGCGTCGGTAAGCTTGATGTGACTTACACCCACTTCACTACTATCGCGTATGGTTGTAAAACTCGTTCTTGCTCTAAGAAGAAGTCAAAGACATTCACATTGTACGCAAAGAATTTACCTGTTTGTCGATGTAACCAGTGCTCGTGTTTCGTCGGGATTGGCTCGGAAGGGTTTCATGGTCGATTCGCGACTGCGCTCATCCGTTATTCTTTATTCTCGTCGCCAAGATTCTTTCAAAGAAGCCAGCATGCAACATGCACGAGGAGAGAACCAAAGAGCAAAAGGCAAAACATGCATGTTCGACCATCTCCACATGGTTTGCAGGCTCCTCACCACTCGTTATGCGTTATGGTGATGATGACTGGGGTCGATGCGGCTGATTAGACTTGTCCATACGAATCGTCAACTCAGCTCCTCTTCTTCCAAGATCAGGGCTTTTATCAAGCAACAAAATATGCGTCCGTCAATACTCGTGTTTGCGCTCTGGGCGCATCTCGCATCAGCACTTTGGCAGAAGCTCTTACCCACGATCGACGGCGCCAATTTCACCGAATTCTTCTTGCGAAGCGATAATTGCCATGTAGGGAGTACCTGTGCAGAATGCTTTGGACCCGGTAATGTTGTCTGTGATAGCTTCGGATGTTTCAATCCGACCAAGTACGAGCAATGTTGCAAACAAGCTTGTGAGTACCGCCAACGCCCGCGTGACAAGAGAAGAGCTGACACTCGCCAAGATGTTTGTGTCGGAAAGGACACGGCTTGTTGTAAAAATGCGGCACGTACTCCCAACCTACTTTCAGTATCAATACTAATTGCTGGCAGGGCGGCCCAGGGAAGATTGGATCGAGCGGTGTCCCTTCACCCATGCTATCAAAGACATCTAGTTCTGGCCCGGTTGCTACGAGCTTCACTTGTTCAAAAGACATGACTGGGGAGGAATGTTGTCAAAAGGCGCATTCTGCCTTGCATTGGTGCTCAGGAACCACCCCGGCGGAGAAATGCTACAACCCAAGAGTCCAGTCGTGCTGTACAGACGGATCAGTGTGTTTTGGCTCTGACTGCTGCTCACTCTTTGTACGTTGACACCGTAGAACAATCTAACACAGCGGACGGTAGAGTGCCTCTGCGAAGAATCCTTTGACCGAGACAGTCAAAGGTCAAGCGGCAACGAGTTTCTCGACCACCTCGCCTACTGCAAGCACCACTGTGCTGCCATCAACGACGATTGGCGCAGGCTACACAATGAGAGTAGCGGGCCGGAGAATGCTGCTAGCTGTTGCGCTGGTCATGTTTAATTAAATCTATTACTCTTTAAATTTATTAATTTTGAACCTGACGTACGTTTGATGCCGATTTGTCGGGCACGCTGTGCTCTTCCACTTCGATGAACCCTTCTCGTGTGTCATGTACAGATGCGTCTTGTCCGTCGGCATAGACTATTCCTTCTTCATTGATAGTCACTTGTCTCGCTCCAACAGTCTTTACCCACGTATCAGTCTTGATATCCGACGGCGGAGCGGGCCACAAGAAGCCTGCTATCAGCTTGCCGGCAGATAAAAGGTTGAGCAGGCCCTTGAGCTTGCTTGCGCCAGTCCGCCTCGTTGCTGACAGAATGATACTCGCCAGCATGACACTCATCGCAACTGCAAGCACAATAAAGGCGGGAATGGCAAAGGGTAGCTTGTACTGGACTCTCTTGTGATACGAGGTAACAGGAATTTTGACGTCGGACGTAGCATCCCATCCCTTGGTCCCAACGACCGAGTTGGCAGCAACGTCTGTCCAAACCAGATTTAGAATGCTGGTTGCCGTGTCTGCAGAGGCCGATAGTTCTCTCCACTTAGAGTACAGTGCCAGACCAGTACGGCCCGAGTAATCGCCAAACCCATGGTATCCCGTCTGACCAGGGCGTACAATGTTGAATGCAGTCATGAGGGCTTGTATATAAAACGTCACTCCAGGCAGGATCTGGCCGGTGTTGGATGGGTTGACCTGGTACGCTGATTGGCGTAGAGAGTACTGGTTCGCGGTTCCTGGTAACCAGAGGCGCTCTGCAGCAATTGTAGTGACGTTCGCCTCCAGTTCGCCAGATACACTTGCATTACTGCTGCCGATGATTCCCCAGATGGGTTGCATGCTCAACAATGGTCGATCTCTTATGCTTTCCACATCCCAGCGCGGCAAGTCTGCAGTCGATGCATACGTTTTGGGGTTGAGGCTAGTTACCTTGATGTCGTTCATCGATGTGCCATTGAAAAATGCAAGGAGGCCGTCTTGACAATGGCCTGGAACGAACTTGCACAGCTGTATATGGGGACCGACCACCGAGACCCTGGGTCGGGAATGAGCGGCGAGCCAGAACCGAGACGCTTAGCCGCGCCGTAGAGTACACCACACCCTACGAGGCTACTGTTGATATTGGGGAAATCATTTGGCATTGAGCCTGTGCAAACGTCACCTAGCACGATGTTAACGGTATGCTTTGGCTGCAAAATGGGTAAAAATGTCTATTATCTCACCAATCGAGTTGAAATCCCTGACGCTCACGGCGACTGGATCCCGGCCTAAAGTAGTATTCATTTCTCGAGGAGTCAGTGGCAAGCCTGCGAGATATTCGCCGTATTGGGTCGAAGTTTTGAGTGATTGGTATTCGATTTGGAAGGTGTCATTTTCCCCTGTGAGTGTCGAGTTGCTCTGTATGATGGTGCCAAACTTAGCATCATTGCGAGTAAACTGCTTCGGATCCCTGTCCGTGAGGTTGAAAACGGCCATTGTCAAAAAGTTTGCCATCCAAGCAGCATAGTAAACCCTCTGTCGCAGGTCCAGATCGCCTTGTCCGTTGGGGTACGCTGGCGATGTGGGCATCAAGCGGGACAACTTGGAAAAGCCCCCATGGTCGACCAATGTCAGATTCTTGACCTGAGGCTCCGCCGAGTCTCCAAGGGTGAGCATAAAGTCAAAGGTAATGTTCATATCGACGCATTGTGTCTGTGGCTGTACGAAGAGGATGTCTTCCGTCCATGAGCTGCCATAGGTATGATTTACAGAAGGCACCGTGTGGCGGCGAAATCCTACACCACCCGACACTGTATCGACAATGAGGCCGTCTACCACGTGGATCTTGCTCTCCGGAATGAGCATAGAGATTTGCCGATATGCAGATCTCATGTACCAGCCAAAGGAGCCTGTAGCGTCGGTGGCGTTGATATATGCTCGCCACCGGATATCAAAGATGCTGGACACGGACGGTACAAATTTCCCGGGTCCATCGCGAAATAGATTGGTGATTGAAGCTGGGATTGACCGGTCAATTACCGTGTCGTTGCAAACAACTACGAGACCTCTTTGTGAACAGGTTTAGTTTTTGATCATGCCGGGGCACGCTGCGTTATGCCCACAGGAGCGTGTAAACGGGGCAGAAACTCTTGGAGGAGTCCCGTATCCGAAAACTGATAAGTCCGCAATGTACTTGAAGCTCTCGAGGTTTGTCGACGATAGCGGCTCAACTTTGTCGTAAAGACCCAACGGAGTCACGATGGATGCTACTGACACAAGACCCAGGACGGCCGTCTGGAACCACATCAGGTAATTGACTCGCCTTGGGACGTCATGTCGGGCGGCTGAGTCGGTATTGAGAATGCTGGGCCATAATGACGAGTGCAAAAAGCGGCCCAGAACAGACCTGATGATGTTAGTGAGCGTAAGGAGCGTAAAGGGAACAATTCACGAACCATGTTACTACAGAGTTTTTTTCTGCAATGAAAGCGATGAGAATTAATGGCACCAGCAGCGGAAGGAGCACTTGC